>SCDY01000849.1:0-43415 GCA_004143825.1 Drosophila micromelanica | reverse complement strand
TGGGTTTCATGCTTCAAATATCCATAACTTTGTCAAAACTTGACCGATTTTCACGTTTGATGGCATTTTGGTCATGATTTTTCATTTAAATTGATCCTAAATTAAAAATTTTTAAATATTTGAAAAAAAAATTTTTTGGTTTTATTTTAGAAAAAAAGCATGTACTCCCCCCTTGTTAATTTTCGAAAAAAAAATTTTTTCAAAATTTAAAATTGCGAGTTTGCAGTTTTAATCGATTTTGCTGGCCATAAAAAGTATAAAAAACCACATTTGGCCCGATTCTGAGGAAATCAAATTTTTGGTCAAAAATCATGCCGAATTTGAGAAAAATTTTGACATGTAAAGCTCTTGGAACCATGGGTTTCATGCTTTAAACATCCATAACTTTGTCAAAACTGGACCAATTTTCACGTTTGATGGCATTTTGATCATGATTTTTTATTTAAATTGATCCTACATCAAAAATTTATAAATATTTGAAAAAAAAATTTTTTGGTTTTATGTTAGAAAAAAAGCATGTACTCCCCCCTTGTTAATTTTCGAAAAAAAAAATTTTCAAAATTTAAAATTGCGAGTTTGTGGTTTTAATCGATTTTGCTGGCCATAAAAAGTATAAAAAACCACATTTGGCCCGATTCTGAAGGGGTCAAATTTTTGGTCAAAAATCATGCCAAATTTGAGAAAAATTTTGACATGTAAATCTCTTGGAACCATGGGTATCATGCTTCAAATATCCATAACTTTGTCAAAACTT
Organism: Drosophila micromelanica; assembly: GCA_004143825.1. Taxonomy (NCBI): domain Eukaryota; kingdom Metazoa; phylum Arthropoda; class Insecta; order Diptera; family Drosophilidae; genus Drosophila; species Drosophila micromelanica. The sequence continues at coordinate 42,661 of SCDY01000849.1, read as the reverse complement.
GACCGATTTTCACGTTTGATGGCATTTTGGTCATGATTTTTCATTTAAATTGATCCTACATTAACATTTTATAAATATTTGAAAAAAATTTATTTTTGTTTTATTTTTTAAAAAAGCATGTACTCCCCCCTTGTTAATTTTCGAAAAAAGAGAGTTCGTGTGTATGTGTTAAAGGATGATTTCAGGCTATAACCTAGTCGGGCGATCCCGCTCGGGCAAACCGCTAGGCAGTTGTTTCGACGATTACTTATCGAAAGTTAAACTGCATATTATAACTAAGCTTTGCCAGGGCTGTCAATCCTAAGCATTTTCTTATATTCAATCATTATGAGCTCAGTAAAGCGTGTTAACTGCCGATTGGATTATAGTCAAGATATTCTCTGGGAGCGTTCATATTTAAGGGTAAGGTATTCGCACGCCATACTCATAGGCCATTCATTTGTCTACCTGCTTTCATATATAGAAAAAGTGCAAGGATGTGGGCCTGGAAGAAGAGTATATTTTGTACGAGAGACGTCTTCGCCTCAGTTTTCTCGGTGTGTTCATGTGCTTGCATTCAGCTGTGACCGTTACTCACTGTGTGCTGTTGCTATTAACATGTGAGGTTAGCATTTATTGTACTGATAATTCTATTTGTGTTCACCTGTCTGCGCATACAGTACACGAACATAATTTATGTCGATGTTGCATCTTATTTGGGAGCCACTACACTAACAATTATAGTGCTGAGTATCAACTTTAACGAAGACATCATAAAGAATCATGTTTGGATAATGTATGTTACCTCGACGATTGCCGTCGCTGGTATGGTATTGGTGGGTTCGTATCGACTTAACATTATTATTACCAATTAATGCTTACGGTAATGATCTCGCAGATATTTTTCTTTATGTGTACCATTATTACAAACACCACTGGATTATCACCTCGTTTTATGACACATTCGTTCTCTATGCGATATATTTGTTTCTGCCCATACCCTTTGTTAAAGGGCCGCTTATACTTGGATGTCTCGTATCTGTAACTTACGTTGCCAATTTCTTTACGAATTTAACTTCTAAGTACCAAAAAGAAATTGTTGAGGTTAAGCACGTCAACCGATTTCTCTTGGATGTGGTTCACTACGCATCCTTTAACATGCTGGGAGTATTTTTTCGTATAACTGGTGAAATTGTTGTGCGCTCCTCATTTCTTGATCGGCATCAGTATGTGATGGAGGAAATTGGACTGAAAAGCGCTCGCAAGCAGGAGAAACTATTGCTTCACAGCATTCTGCCACCTCAGATAGCATGGCCCTTCCAAGAGAACATTCGTACTCGCATTGCACAAGCTGGCAAGCGACGAACCCATGCTATAACAATGGAGCGCATAATGCCCATTCAAAATCATCCCGATGTCAGCATACTGTATGCAGATGTGGTCAATTACACCCATCTAACTACTACCCTGTCGGTTAATGCGCTGGTGACGCTGCTGCACGATCTGTACGGCAGGTTTGACGTTGCTGCCACGCATTTTAAGGTGCAACGCATCAAATTCTTGGGTGACTGTTATTATTGTGTCGCAGGTCTGTCCTTGCCTAATCCTGATCACGCCAAATCTTGCATCGATTACGCACACTGTATGATCGGGCATATTCGCGAAGTTCGGTAAGTAGTTGATTAATTGTGTTTATTGAAACGTTTCGTATTTAATACATATCAGAAATAACCGAGACTTGGACATTGATATGCGCATTGGAGTACACTCGGGAGCTCTATTAGCCGGCGTTATTGGGTCCACAAAGCTCCAGTATGACATTTGGGGTGGGCAGTGAAACAAAGATTTAATTTTCTAATGATTCTCCTGACCTATACATTAGGAGATGATGTGATAATTGCGAATAAATTGGAATCGACCGGGCGACCAGGCCATGTTCATATCAGCGAGAGAACGCTCGGGTTGATAACCGATAATACGTACAAGATTCTGCCCGGCACAGAGGAGGCACGAAAAGATGCTTATCTCCTATCACACAATATTCACACGTTCCTCATTGAAGCAGTCGATATAAGAAAGACCTTCAGCTCGCTCAGCTTTGATAAGTTTGAACCTCCCAAACCTGAAGCGACCCAGACCGTTCAGGAAGAGCTTCGTACTGAATTTGAAAAACTACCGGTTGGTTCAATGAAGTAAGTTCAATTAAAACTTATATGACTATTCGGCTTAAGTAGATGTGTATTCCATTGGCCACAGCATAAAGAAGTTTTTTAGCTTATGGAAAAGAAAGTCGTCTCCCGAGGCTAAAACGCATCAGACTCGCCCTTTAGTCGGTTGCTTCTTTTTACACTTTCAAGATCCCCGACTCGAGTACAAATATATGCAGCAGCCCGATTACACTTTAAAATACAGCGTACTTCTGGCTTGGTGTCTTAGCTTGAGTTTGATCTACGTCCAAGCTGTCTATCAGATTACATGGGACACTATGGCTTATTTTGTGGACATCTCCTTTTTCGTAATAATGACCGTGCTGCTGTTCATAACCTGGTACAGAAAGCTCTGCTATATGCGGTACAAGTCTGTTTCGCGCCAGTATTCAAAAATTAGTTGCTTTTTATTTCGTTTTGGAGAGTTCTTGCAACGAAGTCTCATCAGTCGAATTTGTATTTACATGATTACCGTATCTGGTTATTTCTGTCTTATAGCCACTGTACTGGTGGGTAGACTGTATTTATTGGAATAATTAATTCATTAATTTTTGCTCAATCCAGCACGGTTGTGACCAAGATGAGTTCGTTATTGTGACCATTGAAAACAAGGTGTATCACTATGAAGCGGATACGTATTTGTGTTTTCATCCTTGGGTGTTTACCAACATGGTCTGCCTAATGATGGGCGTTAGTGTTGTGTTCACGCGTATTCCCTGGATAATGAAGATAGTCATCAGCGCGTTACATTGTCTTACTTATCTGATCTCCATATTTTTTCATTTTGAAAGCGTAATGCATCACAGCGTTACAACGAATCCATACTTCTTTTCGGAATATGCACACAGCTTAATAATTGGAATAACATTGATAAGTCTGTACTTCATGGAGCGACATACCGAGTTCAACAACAAGATCAACTACAAGTGAGTAAAGCAAATTTACTCCGATTTATCCTATCACATCTTTGTGGTTTGCCTCTGCAACTAGCTGGAAAATAGAGCTGCTTAAAAAGCAAGAGGATACGGTCATAACCAATAAATCGATAACGATTCTACTGAAAATTATACTGCCAGCTCATGTCGGTAAGATTACGATTAAAAATCATAGTTTCTCAATTTTAACCGTATTATCTATGCAGCCAATATATATTTGACCTCGCTACGAAAGCACGAGCTTTATTATGAAGAGTACACAATGGTGGCGGTCCTGTTTGCTTCCCTTCGAGACTTTCAATTGAGCTTACCGAATTTACGTATTCTAAACGAGGTCGTAACAGAATTTGACAGAATCGTAAGAGCCATGACCAACATGTCTAATAACCGAGGGTGTAATCCGATTCATCTGTTCTCCAGTTGTCCAATTATAGAAAGAAGTTCTTAGTGGAAAAGATAAAAATTGTGGGCTGCACATATATGGCAGCCTGTGGCCTGCACGCGCAATCCTCATTGACTATGAGCGATCAGGTGGACGATTCCGTTGATTCCATTTTGCAAGAGAGTGAGCTGACGTATCTTTCAATTTCACAGTATTATATTATTATATTATCATTTCAGTAACAAGTGGCCACAACTTTCGTGAAAGCTTTCTACATATCAAGCCGATACAAAATGATCAAGTCGTCTTTGTGATAACCACTTTTGCATTAGATCTAATGCGAACCATTTGGATGTTAAACAAAGTCTATACAAGTATGCCCTTTGATGAAAAAGTTTTTAGTTGCGATATGAGCATTGGTATCTCCTGTGGCGAGGTTATGGCCGGTGTGGTGGGCGCCTCGCAGGTTCACTATGATATTTGGGGGAATGCTGTGAATAGGGCCTCTCGCATGGACTCAACGGGCATACCTGGACAAATACATGTCACCGAAGAGAGTGCCGACATGCTGCGCAATTGCGGCGTTGAATGCGACTACCGCGGCATGACCTTCGTAAAGGGGCTTGGTATGCTACCAACATATCTTGTTAAAATCGATGAGAACTACGAGTTCATCTATACCGCTGAGTTCACTGAAGCGTCCTGAATATAGGATATGTGTAATTTTACTAACGCATGTTTATTTTTATACTCAAAGTCAAAATAATATATTGGGCTGGTTAATAGCGTCGAAAAAATTTCATTTTTAAATATTTCTCTTGAAAAGCGACTTAAAATTTGGAATATACTCGGCCTGTTACATTTCTAGGGGTTCAGGATATAAACAACGGTAACCTCCAACCCCTTGGGCAAATAGCTGTCAACTATGTAGCTGCCAGCGAATTTCGCATATGACACATGTGGGAGACAAACAATAGCCACATGCGACCGTTGAGGTCCCCTAGGGGGCTCAACGTCCAACTGAACGACCCACCAATCAGGTATAATTAAATGCACGTCTATTAAGTAAAACTACTTTGATTAATTTCATGTTCTAGGGACAAATTTGACGATAATTTCACAACTAATTTGCAAAATGTCCCACTTGCATTTATAAATGCTGAATATGTAAGCCACGTCGAAGCTGTCGTTTATATCACTTGTCAAAAATCCAATTAGCCGTCGTTTTCGGCATTTGCATCAACAAACTTGCAATCGCTAATTGGGTGCGCTGTGGCTGTAGGGCGCCCCAAGTGGCTGTCACTGGTCGCGCGATCTAATGAGTAATATTTATGCAACTGTAAATCTCTTTACTAACGGTGTTTATAACGACACAAGTCAAAATACTATAGTTAATATCAATTTCCCTTATTTTGATAAATATCATAACTTTGTCAGCCTCCTAAGAAACCATCTGCTCACAACGGTATATAATTCATCATATTTATTTTAAGTTATCGATAACTTGCCTAGTTTTCGTAAAATCGATAAGTTTCGGTATTGCACAAATAAGATATACTAAGAGATAGATAACAAAATTTAGTATGTTAATTTACATTAAGCTTGGTTGCATTTGATTTTGGCTTGTGTGTGTCAAACAATATATGTTATTCATAATGAGTTTGCATAGTTTTTGTAAATTATTTAACCATACCGCTTTAATATGCAAGCCTTTCCAATTTATCAGCTATTAAAGCTTTTTTTTATTTTTTTTTATCTGTCTATATTCTAATTAAAATTTTACACCAGCTGTTAAAGCTACTTTTATAAAAATTTAAAATTTCCCATCAACTGCCTTTAATCTGCCTATGTATGAGCAATATTAATGAACAATTACAAAATTATGAACTGTTCGAACGCGTCGGCTCTCCTCTCCGCTAATTGCAGCGGGTCCAATAGCAAGACGACCTACTTTCTGGTGAATTGCACAAAAAAGAATCGAAATTGGCGCTGCAAATGGCACAAATTGCATGCATATTTAACAGGCTGACGGATGGGACAGGATGGTGGATGGTTGATGGTTGATGGTTGATGGCTGATGGAGGATCGAGGAGCTTGGGAATGGCAATCGGAATCGACGAATGCCAAGACGTGCTAAATGGGCAAAAGAAAGTTGCAATCAAAGCCAAAAACTGCAAGATGTAAGCACTCTGCAACTGGAACAGCTCCGTCTGTTCGCCTGTCTATCATTTGGTCAATCAGTGACATTGCCACGCCCCACCACTGCCACCAGCCGCCTCCCAGACTGCAGCTATCCAGCCAGCTAAAAGTTAAACGCAGCCAAAGCGTGCAATTGGTCCACAGTGGCGGCAACAGGAGACAGCGGGGACATCGGAGAACTCTGCAGATGATTTGGGGGCATGGCACGTGTCCAACGAGATGTTCCCACTGTGCAACTGCTGGCGAGCTGGCGAAATAGTTGGCATCACTGCTTTTTATTTCTCTTGCTTTATGCTCATAAACTTTGCTTACGTGACAAGTTTAGTTTATTTCTTTAGTTGAATGGCGCGTTATGCGTACCAGGACTTTTCTGGGTGGACGGCAGGTTCGAGTCGTGAGGGAGGACTTTTGCTCGGGCTGCAGGCAGGCGCTTTTGGCGATGAAGTGTTGCTGTCGTAGTTTTCGCCTTAAAAACTAATACAAAAGAAATCTTTAGTCGCCTAACAAATACGCTGTACTCAATTGCGAGGCAAAACAAAGTTTCTATAATCGGATGGTATTTTTTCCAAACTACAAACCATGTTTGGGGTCTAGAAATATCATATTTGGCTCACACGAACATTTATATTAAGGCTTAAATAATCTATTGCAAAAACTTAAAGGGTTTTATTTTTGAACTTCAAGATTTGACAAGCATAAACCCAAATATGCTGGTGTTACCTGTACTTATATGTGCACAACTTGATAGGGTGCAGGGTATCTCTTGACCAAGTTGACCATTCTACTATTACTTATATCATGTTAAGTATGTTTTAAAGGAATTTTGAATATTATTTGTCAACAGGTCACATTTTAGGATCGGAGCAATACGAACAAGAGATATTCCTATGAACATCATAAAATTTTATTTTTTGAAGCGAAAGAAAATTTTTAAAACAATAGATTTTTTATAATTTTCATTAAAAAAAATCAAACAGAACTTCATAAATGATATCAATATATTGCTTTATATATGACATTGGGTTGCAATGCTAGACACATCTGCCCTCTTTTATTTGACCCCAGATCTTTTGTCGAGGATACAGTTTGGTCTTCAGGGAGTAACTGTACTCACATAGGTAAGAACGGAAAAGGAAAAACGTTTATACGTACTAGTATAACCTAGATTTGTTATGACATAAAATTATTACGAAAAATGGTTATTACCCCGTTTACGTTTGAGTGAACGCATTTGTACGTGTTGACAATTTGTTAGCTTAGATAATGTTACAGCTGCAACAGCAAGAACAAGACCAGCAACAATAATGCCTCAGGCAACTGGATGAGCAAAAAAGAAAAAAAATAAATAAAATAAATAAAAGGGACAAAAAGAAAGTCATCATCATTGCGTGCCTTTAGCTTTGCTTTAGTTCGCTTTGTTTTGTGTTTCGTTTTCTTTGCTTTTTTGCCATGACAATTTTATAAAATTCGCTTTGGCATTGCAAGGGTTAGCCACGCAAACATAGAGACACACACACACCCACACACACACACACACACACACACATTTACAGCGGGTGTGACAGTTGGTCTGTGCGTGTCACAAGCCTGTCATTTTGGTTGCCACGCCCCTTCGGTGCCTCCACATTGTCGTTGACATGTCGGAATTTTAAAATTCTTTCGTCGCATGTCGTTGGCATGGAAATTGTCAAAGTTTAAAGCTGCCAGCCCGTCGCTTTTCTTCGTTTTGCTCTGATTGCTGAAGCTACCAGCTGTTGGCAGCGTTTATCTCCCAGCGATCCCAGACTCAATCTTCATCTCAAATCCCCGACCGGATCCCAATCCTCCGCAACCGGGCGCCAATTTTACTGTCATGCTGATTGTCACAATCAGTGGTATTTGCCTTTGACCAAAGTAAGCTTCATTTCTTGAAGTTCTTTCGTTTTCTTTTGCCATTTGCCTTGGTGTTTGGCCAAAATTGGCAGCATTTGTGCAAATTTCTAGTGAAGCTTCAAATTTCCTAAATAAATTTGGTCACAGTTATGCGAACTGAATGTTTAATAAGAAAATACACGCTAAAAGAAGCCATTTAAAACCTCTCGATAAACGAGTGGGGATAATTGGCGGTTGTGTCGCTTATATTTCAAAGTTTTAAATTATTACTAAATTATTAAAAACTCTCTTTAAGGTATGTGAAAAATTATATTTATGGATAGCACCGTTTATGAAAATTTAAAATAAAATATTAATAAATAAAATATATCAGCTAATTTGTTAAAATTCAATTGAAAGTATTTATAAAACCGAATCGTTGCCCCACTCTTGAATTAAACTTGGTTTACATACAAACATTACTGTTATTAATACTTAAAAAAGAAACTCATTTGTAAATTTCGAGAAAACTAAAAATATATGCTGGGTAGCTTAAAAGAAAACTATTGCTCTTATTAAAACAATTGAATAGCACATCAAGTTACTTGGCTTAAAAACTTAAGGACGCATCAGCAGTCGCCAAAGAGCAAACATAGCTCGGAATTAACCAACCACTTCACTGCATACACACAATTACAAACCCACACACACACATAAATACAGACACATACTCAAGAACCACAGAACACAACACAACTTTCACACACTCGCACAATAACAGTGTGATGCGTACTATCCCGGGGGTATTGAATTAATGTCAAATTAGACTTCAAAATGCGTGTAAATTTCACGCGCGGTTACAAATAAGAATTATATATACTCCATAAACGAGTGTGCACAACAACAGCAAGCAGTTCAAGACATCGCAGCAGCAGCAGCAACCACATCAGCGGCCATAGCAAACAGATTGTAAACCCAGAGGGATAACAGAGAGGATGCTATGAAGTGCCCCCGTCTGCCCTCATAATCTCACTCACATTCGGTAGCCTAAGGACAACATTTGTGCTCTCAACTTGCGTCAGGAATTGCAGCAAATATTTAAATCCCCATTAAGAGACAGTTCTTTTTAGTTGTTGTAAACTGTATACAAAATTAAACAGAGTATATTGGTTTTATGTCGCATTCCTCTGTCATACTTACTATTATTATTATTATGATTACCATTTAAAAACTTCAATTAACAAATAAGAAAACAACAAATACACTTAATTTGCTTTGTACTATGGACAGAGTATTGCGCAGTTGTTGCCCCTCGACTTGCTAAGTATTACCTTTGGTGTCTTCTGCGTGTTTGGTGATATGAGAGTTGCTTATTACGTTGATCAACAGAGCTCCCATCTAGGATTCATTTGAATGGTATTATGTGTAGGAAGGGGAACGGTGGAGGGGTAAACTTTTGTCAGAAGTATGGTATCTGCTTTGCTCCCTGCAGTGAGGTGAAACGTTAATTTAAATGTTTACATGTGCATCTGCACGCATCCCTCAAGTTGCTGTTGTTTGTGCGTTGATTAAGTTGTGGCCCAACTCTTGGAGACACGTTAAAAAAATGTGGAGTGAACTTGCAATGAAAACATTTCTATGATTACTCAAGTAAGCACGTTGCAGTGTGTTTCTGATAATGATAAGGCGTTAACCTTACCCATTTTTGAACAGTCATATTAATTTTTAAAATTTATTTCGAATATTAATCATATGCAATCATATCTCAATTTTGGGCATTTAATGATTTTCTTATAGCGGATGATGCTTTTATTTCTTATAAATATATAATTTAACATGTGTGCTATATTTTTTCTAACCTGAATTGAATAATAAATACTATATACACGCAATCAACACGTCGTATACTAAATATGGGTTAGCAAGGTTTTTTCCTGGTTGTTTTTTATGATATATGAATACTACTTAAATTCACCAAAATCTTAATGAGATCAAACTGCCTAGGCAAAGTAAAAAGTTGAAGCGACAGCGAAATCAATGACTAAAGATGAAATTGAAGAGATATTAAAACGACAGCGATGAGCTCTGAAAATGGAGTGAGATTCTGAAGTGAGTTGAAAGATAGTTTTGCCAAAAACGAAGACTTTTAAGCATAAGCACTGGTAAGGAGGATGAAAATGAAGGTTTTCTGTGTGTGTGTGTGTGTGTGTGTATATGTAAGTATATTGTGTGCGTATGTGTTTGCTTTTGTGTATCTGCGGTTGGGAAAGCTGCAAATGCGCTTTCAGTTGATTAAATTAAATCGCTAAAGAAGCCAGAGCTGCATCTATGAAAAATGCAGTCAGCCCCTGGAGAGCTGTTCGTGGGGGCATGACTGCGGCCAATGTACTCAGCGTAATGGCGACAAAGAGACGACAAAGAAGACAACCGCAAAGTATTTACCTATTTTATTTTATTTTATTTATTTATTTATTTGGTTCTTATTTCTCTCTATATGTTTTGGCTGCTTGCCTGTCATATGAAGTCGTCTTCAGCAGCATCTCCACCTGCATCCCAATTGTCGCACAAACACTTCTACATATACATTTACACATACACACAATGCAAGCGTCATTCTCGCTGCACTTCCGTTTCCTGCTGCTTTCGCGCTCGCCTTTTCTCCACATTTCAACTTATCGAGGAAGAGTCGGTTCCTCCCTTCGCCCAAGCTGCCTCGGTCTGACTTGGGGGTTGTCGGTTTACTTGGTGGCCTTCGAGTTTGTCTTCAGGTTTCGCTTCGCAAGCATCGGGGGATTAGAGATTTTTGTCAATGAAGGTAATTTGCGGAAGATTTTGTCTAGAATTTCAATTAGATTGACGTTTTACTCGAATGCTTTGTTCGTTATTTGGTACAACGCAGCTAAAAGTATATTTTATTTGCCGAGCAGCGAAATGAAATCTTTAACTTGGATTTACCAGATGCTGGTTCGGAATAATCCCTTTATTAAATTTAATTTTCTTCAAATTTTGTCTGCTTTAAGGGAAATCTGATGCCTTCATAATGTATTTTCATTATATTTTATCTGTGACCCACATGTTAAGCCCTTACCCACACTCGTAAACTAATTATACAGGTTTAATCATACTTTACCTTTAAGTAAAACAGCTTCCAACTACGTGGCAATGGTCCACTGCCACATCCTCCACATAGTTGCCACGCCAGAAACCAGAAATGGCAGCAACTGAGCCACTTAATGCAAGATGCAAATGACTTTATTAACTTTACCCATAACGCAATCAACAACTTGCAAATGCCAAGCTATAAAGCCCAGCACCAATACCAAGTCCAGGCACCAGGACGAGGATGCCCAGGAGCCGGTTTGTCGTCGCCCACATGGCTAGCACGTGAGACGGCCACGGCAAAGGCGAATCCGAATGCGAATGCAAAGGAGAAGAAACCGAAGGAGAATCAGGAAAGCGACGACCGGACTCATAATGCAATGCTTGCCATAAGCCGCGGGGATTATCAGTTGGCAAAATTAATGCTAATTACTTGAAAAATATATGAGCGACGTTTGTTGTGCGGGCTCTGTGGTTTGGCTGAGGGTTTGGGTCCAGTTGTTGAATAACGAAAAATGTGAGTACCCTGCAAATGTTTTGTTACATTTCCGTAGTGCTAAAGAAAAATGCGTACAAAATGCGGTGCAGACATTGACAGAAAAAACCCATGAGAACAGTGGGCTTCAAACTATCTAAAATAATTGTAGTCACTTCCATAAATGAAAAAATTGAAATTATTTCAAAATTAAATTTTTTTCAGAATTTTTACAAATGTTTTTTAATAATTTATAGATAATTTAGCTGAATAAAAAAACCTTCTAATATATAATATCATGTTTTAATTTCTGTCGAGATTCAGCACCCATGGTGGTTCCCAGGCGTATCCGTGCTCATAATGAATAATCATAAAAATTGCATAAATTATGTGCTGCACCGTCTTGCTTAACGCCTCCGGTGGCAAACGGCAGACGGCAGTCGGCGAGCCCAGTGCCCAGATCGGGAAGGAGAGTGCCTGGTTAGGGGGATGGCTAAGTGTGCGCTCTGAGCGGCAAATGAAATGCAGAAATGTAAATCTAAAATAATTTACGCGTCTTTGTTGACTGCAGTTGCCGTTGCGTTGTTGCGACTTTGCCGCAGCTATAAAAACCTGCCGCTACTTTGTCACTCCCCCAACCCAACCCTATGTCTGCTTTCCGCATTGCTCTTTGTTTTCTGTGTGTGTGTGTGTGTGTGTGTGTTTGCGTGTTTTTTATGGCGTCCATAACTGTTGCCACTGCTGCAACAAAATGGCGCCATCGCTTTGCTGTTGCCTTTGCAATTGCCGTTGCCGTTGCCGTTACTAGACGGCTTGCTTGTTGCTGGCCTCTTTGGTTAGTTGTCTGGATGGGTGCTTAGTGCGACGAGGAGTACGCGGGGATATACGAGTCCTGGTTCGCATTTACATTTATGACTTGGAATAATCCATTATCAGGCATTTTGCAGGTTGCCTAGGCGAATAATGCACATAGACAATCCCGCAACTCTAGCACACAACCAAGCAAAGGGCAGTTAAACCTTTGGTTTTAGTTTAAAAGTGGCTTGGACTCGCAAGATTAATTCGCCCTAGTTAACCCATTCAGGGATTAAGATATATTTAGTTGGCTCCCTTTTTCTGTGAGCTTTTGTGCATTTACTGATCAGGAAAACACAATGATAACCATAACACATACACCTATCATATATCCTTGTATAAATAAGCTGGGTATATATTGTTGTTTGAACATGTAACTTTTAAGTTGCATGGGGAATTGCCTAATAACTTTAACCATACGTATATATAAATATATATACGTAACAAAGCTCTAGCATTAAAAATCACTAAGATATTCTAAACAACCTTGTTCCAAAGTCGACATATACAAGGGTAAATTTATTCAACTAAAGGCATCTTAACTTACATGATTAGAGGATAGGAAAATATAATATATAATATATACACTTATTTAAAATAATGCATTTAAAAATGCAATAATGTGACTTTAATAATAAACTCAATAATGTGCAGCATAAAGTTTGAAAATTATTAAAATTTGTATGCAAATTGTGTAATTTATTTTATGATTAAGCTTAATAATGATAAAGTCATAAGTAAATACTTGTATAATTGTTTGATTAATGTCAATAATTGACATCAACATTGCGCTCCAAATAATCTAAATAGCCTGTGTGAAGAAGAGTGCAGAAGATACCGAAGAGCGACACGAGCAGAGAGGAAATGGCCCAACAAATGGTGTGTCAATTAAAAGTTTAATTAATTTGCTGCACACACGCGCAGACACAACCAAAGCTAACCACACACACACACACACACACAGCAAAATGCAAACAGTCAGGCAATCAAACATACAGATGCTACAAACGCTATCAGAAGGACAGAAAGAGAGGGAAGCTGTAAAAAATCTTATAACTAGCATCCAAATCATATACCCTTACACCACTCGTTTTAGATTGTCTCTTAGAATGTTTGATGTCAAGTACCAATTAAATTTAATTAAATAAATAAAAAAAATGCATTAAGTATTTAATAAGTATGCATAAATACAAAAAAAAAAAGGAAAACTCTCTTCTGTGTATTTCTCATATGCATTGCCAAGCTGATGACATAGTCATTATGCCACGTACAGTGCGTATTCGGAATAGTGAACAAGCTCACCCTAAAGTGGGACTAATCCTATGAGAGATTTGCGTAATTATTTTAATTGTTTAATGTCATGTGGTCAGGTCTCTAACAGTGTGGGCATGTGTGCTTAAGTGTACATGTGTGCTCCTGTCTAAAAAATCTGTGCAGGGTGCGTTATGAGCTACAAGTGGCGCAGGACGGGGGCGGGCAGGTGGTATGTGGGGCGGTGGGCGGACGGGCGATAAAACAAATTGCGTTCCACTTGCGTTTGTTTGTTTTGAATGATTAATGAGTCGGGTGGCTGGCACACCTTGAATTAGTTGGTTGGCGCTTTTTTCATGCCGTACAAGTTGACACTTGGGGCTTTTCCTGTACACATGTCCAACAAAAAGAAACTATTGGGACGACGACCAGCATGAATAGTTGAAAAACTTTCAAACAAAGTAAAACCCTAATGAGTTGCCATTAGGAAAATACTACCAGCGGATTCGCAGGTGGGAAATTCGACTTAACGATTGCGCTTTCCGCACGAGGACCTGCTCGGTCGGCTTTTCATATTTGATTCTTAAGTAGAACTTCTTTAGGCTTAACATTTATTTTGTATAGAAATACCAACTTAAAAACTAGGTTTCTGGAATAATTATCCAAGCAAGCCTATTTCACACGGCCTTGACCCGGCTCAAAGTTAATAAACTAAAATAAATTTTGAGACTTAATTGCGGAATAACCCAACTCCAATTTGGCACCGAAAATAATTATCAAAAACTCGTTGGAAAATAATATAAATATTTAGTGGGAAGAAAAAACACAGTTGAGTGAAATATTTTCGAAATCAAACGTCAGAGCACGCACACGCACACAAACAGGTTAACACACGCCCACATCAACTCGGAGAAGGCACATTGCACGTTGGCATGTCCTTGACTAACTTTTATGGCGGGCGCCGGGCTAGAGGCATTAGTCACAGTAGGAGGGGAGGCGAGTTCCTTCCTGACTCGGTACGGGTTGTTGGGTTGTCAATCATGCAAAAACTGCAACCGCCGCATAACCGCTAGCTTATAATAGCTTGTTGGCCAGTACCAGAACAAGGGCTGGCAAGCTCTGCGTTGGCTGTTGCCTGGTTTCGGCAAAAGCTTTTCAAACTTTTTAATTATGCAGCAAACAGAAAACTTTGTGGTAATTTCGTTGCAACAGTTGGCCCGAACGAAAGGATGAAGTACCGATGGCAACGTCAACGTCAGCAGCAGCAGCAGCAGCAGCAGCAGCAGCAACAACAGCAGCAGCAGCAGCAGCTGGAAATTGCAGTCTGTCCAGGTTGACTAATTGAGTTAAGCGTGGGGCAACAGGCATCGCGTTGGGCGTTCCCCTTTTGCCTTTTGGAAATAATAATTTGCCAACAACTTTAAAGTGCATCAATCATAATTAGTAACCGGCGTGTCTCCATGTGGTTGTGGCCGTGTCTCCGCATTTGCATATGGGTTTATACGTTAGGTGGCAAAAGGAAAATGAGATCGACCAATTGTCAAACGGATAGAAACTGTGTCAAATTTCAATGATATAAAACACTAAGTATATATATATATATATAAATATTTCATATCAGATACTAGCCGGTATTAACCATTTTTGTTCGGCCTAAATGACATTTTGCGTACGAAATGGGTTTGAAATCGATGACATGTCATGTGTCAAATATGCCAAATCTAAATAAGCCCCTTCATAATAGATTACGGCCCTTTTTTCACTTTCTTACTTACTTACTTCTAAGTGAGCTAATGCTTTATTTCTGATTACTTCTTCCTCCTTATTCAGTCTTTTTTTTTTTGATAATTTTTGAACTTGTTTACAAATTGAAAAGAGCATATTGGTTTTTAAAACAAAAAAAAATATTTTGAAATACTTGTAAATATATAGTTAAAATTCTAATAGTTTTAAAAATGTTTTGCAGGTAATTTAAAAATTGTGCAGGTTAATCAAAACTTGTTAGAAAGCTGTGCTCTAAATTCTGCGAGATATGGATTTTTTTGGTTTTCCTGCCCTCAAGATATATAAATTTTATCAATTCGCTACAACCCAATGTGGAGGCACGAGTTTTCTATACATATACAAAATTTCAATTCTATAGCTACAATAACGGTACGTTTAAGTAGACGGACGGATTGCACAAACCCAATATGCTCATTTCACTTCGTGAACGAGTACAGAAATGCAACTAAGAATAAGTAGATACAGTTAAGCGGATTGTTCTGTAATTATAATACTCGGCTTCTGATGCGTCTTGAGCACGGACAGACAAAGCATTGCGCCTTGCTGCGAGCTGCTTTTGCTTCTGCTTTTGGTTTTATTGTTGTTCGTGTATTGGAGCTGCTCTTGGAAGTTTTGCTCAATTGTCGTCGCCCTTCATCACTTAATTGAGTTTTTAAGCATTTTGCAAGTGGCGCGCATTAGCGCAGCCAAGCGAACATCCCGCACATCCACATCCCGCTGACATGGCCGGGAGCAGCTACAAAATATATCAATTATGAGCTGCAGAGTCAAGTAGATGCTGATGCAGATGCACAGAAGCACCGTCGTTTTCGACATGCTCGTTGATAATGTCAGTGTTGCATAAACGACAATAAGCTGCGACACTGTTTGCCAATCTGACGGAGTTCCGTGCTTTCCGCCTGTTCGCTGTCTTTCCACAGTCCGTCAAATGAGCGAGAAATCGCTTCATTTAGCAGCCGCCGCTCCACGAAATCGCCTCATATCTCATGCAGCCCCTTGGCTACGGCTTTCCCACATTATCTGTCTTGGCCTGTCCGGCTGAACTTAAGTACAATTTGGTGATTCGGTTCGATGTGCTATCCCTTTCCATTCATGCATATTGATAATCTGAAACGCTTGAATGGTCATTTACTCAACTTGAAAGGTATCCCAACAACCCAACCCCAGAGCCGAGTCTGACCCAACTTCGACTTTTTAATCATGCGTGAGCGGTCAGTTTGAGCCTCGTCTTCGTTTTCATTTTTCCCGTTTGATGTAGGGTCCCGGCTTCAGTTCATCCTCTGGGCCCCATTCAATGAGCGTTTGGGTGTTCATTTTGGGGGCTCTAATACTTATAGGCTTCCTTTTGGCCGCCTTTATGGCCAGGCCCAGGCACTTTTCCAATCAACTTGAGTGTGTGTCCTTTGCCTTCTGTTGCTCCTGCTGACCATTTTCCTGCTGACTTCGTGCCGTTTTTGTTTTTTGTTTGAAAAATAGATATTTTTTAATGCCTTTTATTAAATCGGCTTAGATTTATTGTACATGTATATCATATTTTTATATATGTGTGTGCCATGTGAATGTATGTCTATACCCACATTCATCGACAATTCTGTGAGATTATGTGTGTGTGTGTGTGTGTGTGTGTGCGTGTGTGTGTGTGTGTGTGTGCGTAGCAGTTAAGCCCTTTTCATTGGGAATTTGCTGCGATGGTAAAATTCGTTTATGGATCTTAAAGCAAATTTTGTGCATCTAATAAGATTTATTATTTTGTGGGTGGTATCAGCTAAATGGGAACGTCAAAATTGAGGTCTTAGACAGTATTGAGTTCGGCAGGAGAGTGGGTTCGGGCTAAGATTTAATCTAATGAACAGGATGAGCTTATGGAATGTAAGGGAATCGAGTGCCCTTTAAGTATGACAAACTAATAGACTTGTACATATCCTGGGCATGACACAGAACACATCCATCGTTGCCACTATTTATGCTCCTCCCTCTCATTCCTTTGCCATTTTCAAGGTATCGCACAGATTGGCAATGGGAAAGCCACAGGTACATGCAAAAAGCATTTGAGCCTTACCAGAGCCGAGTTGTAACCTAAGAATAGGAAGATGTTTACCAAAACTGTTCTACGAAATGTTCCACTAAATTACAAATACAAGAGCGGGGAGGAGCGAGAACAAGGTAAAAGTTTCACAGGTTGGTGATGAAAACATGTAAAATCTTTTTGACTGTACATATTCATGCAATAAAAGTTTTGAAGTAACGTGATAATGGCTACGAAAAGCTGGCACATTTTTAAAGAGCACATCTATTGCAGTTGAAATAAAATGCATGCCATTTATAGAGAGAGAACTATTAAAATAGACAAAACACAACGTGTTGCATATTATTGCGGACATACAACATACGATGCCACAGCATCCTAATGAGAATTTGCATTTAAAAGTCGGAAGCCAAGTTGAATTTGTCATGCGAAAGTTTTGTGTTCGGCTTGTGCAAATAACAAAACATGATTGGATATCAGCAGACGGTCGAATCGTTTAGGAATCCTCTGGCCCACTATATCTCAAAGTATTCAGCCAGCTGCGAGCAATTAAACGCATTGTACGGCTTTTCAACTTGATTAGATTTCAATTTTGTGTTGCACATGCACAAAAACACATTGAAAATGTTTGTTTGGTTTTCTCTTAACGACGCTTCGAGTGGAGGGGGCAGGCAATTTCAATTTATGAAGCCGCTACAGGAGATAAATATGGGGCAAACGTAGGTGAGGCTGAGGAGTAAAATCAACTAGATATGTGCGCAGAGTAAAGTTTTGCGCTTATAAAAGCCAAAACCAAACCCAGCAGGAAGTGTTGTAATTCGCACTTCACCACATACGTTCACACACACACACACACACACACACACACACACACGCACACACATACAACCACATACCGTTTAACATGTCGTATGCATGATTGCGGAATATAAAACGTCGGCCATGTTCCTGAGCAGCTGTTGGGGGTTAGCGCGGGGACTAAATGGTCTGTTTCGTTGGCTATACACAAATTCTGGTTGGTTGCTTTGGTTTTAATTATGGTTATCACAGTTGGCTCATAACTGAAAAATATGCTGGTTCCAAACGGTTTTCAGGACATTATCGAGCACGTTCGGGTCGTTTGCCCCCGGCTCATATGGCTGGTCATGTAATTTGGCCAAATGTTCATCAACAATTAAAAACACTTTCAAGCCGTTTATTTTCGCCTAAACTCGAGATGCGGCATCCAAGTCTCATAAAACGCTGCCTTTGGCCATCTCTAGCCAATTTTGTGGTTTTGGATTCAAGTTATTGGCATTTTTATAGCCTGCTCTGCCATAATGGGCTGTATGGTCGTGAATTGTGGGAATTCAGTAAATTGGTTTATGACTTTCAAGAGCTATTTTATAAGCAGTAAAACTTTTCAGCTCTGGACTAGATTTGCCAATTTCTCTGATAAAAAAGAGTTGAATAGAACAAAAGTTAAAATTCAATGGGAAACGAAAGAATTTATAATTGACTATCTAAACAAACTAAATTCATAAGTGTTTTTTTTCTTCTATATATAAATTGGCATTGTTATCATCTATCAATATGTAAGATTCATATCTATATTGATTGACATGCATACGTAAACGACTAATATTTAACCAACTGTTATTCTGTTGCCCCCACCCCCGGAATCTAATTTTATGCCAAAAATAAATTGTATACCGGAATTGCTTTAAGGCAGCAGCCGGGCAACGAACCATTTGAAATTAATTAATAAAATGTGCAGTCGAGAGGGTAAAACAAAATTCTTTTAGGCAAAGATATGCCTTAACAAACATACCATGGCCAGCTCTCAGAGGAGACTTCTTACAATTTGGTCAAGAAGTTGCACAACACACAACACGTGTGTGTGCGTGTGTGTGTGTGTGTGTGTGTGTGTGTGTGGTTGGAGCAGTTTCCGCACAAGCAAACAAACCGCACGCACCACACAAAAACTAATGGAAAACTGGCTTGAAAGAAAAGCCAAGCCAAACACAAAATACTTCAATAAACTAAATTAAATATTTGTGCATGAAATACAAATTTCAAGCGATACAACAAATCCGGCAATTACATTAAATTATTGCTCTGACCGTATGAGATCAATCGACTTTCTTATTGGTACTTTTCATATTTGTAAACTATTGTTAATTGCAAAATTTCAAATTGATTTTAATTGCAATTTATTCAACTGGCCGACAATTGTTCTACATCGACAAAAATTTCTATTAGCCATTGTTTGACTTTTGACTTAAGCTCTTTGCCTGGAGGTCCTTGGACGCTGGAACACAAAGTTTGTCATCAACGTTGGCGCCGTCGCTCATTAACCGTTAATTAGGCATTTGGAGCAATTGACCTTTGTTTAACTTTTGCTAAGCATCGCCGCGGGCTCGGGGCCAACACCTTTTTGATGTTGCTTGACTGCAGCCTCCTGGGCGCTGGCCTTGTAGTTCACTGAATCAAACTAATTAGGCACAATTTAATTAACATTTGATCAGTTTTTATTGCCATCCGAGAACTTCGGCTGAACAGATTCGAATATTCAACGTATTTACAGCATTATAACTTTTTCAAGTTATTCATAATGAAAGCCCACCGCCAAACAAACTGAACTTTATTTGTTTTCCGCAAGCAGAAAAAAAAAGTTGAAAGAAATTTGATAAGCTTGTCGCTTGGCAGGTAAAGCAGAAAAAGAAAAGAAAAAAAATAGAGTACTTTTATGCCTAGAGACTATAAAAATGTGAGGTGAGACGCGAAAAGATTTGCTAGAAAAGTTATGCCTAATGTTTATTTGGGAAAACTTTTGCATTTTTACAGCTTTTTCAAAGTTGAGGGGGCAATTCCTGTTACCAAGGTTCGCAGCTCGCCCTTCTGGTCATTCGAAAGTTTAAATTATCCAGATAGCCCAAGTTTTGTTTGTCTGCAATCCAACGATTGTCAGCACATTACGCCTACAACGGGCCAGCCCCTTGAGGTGGCTCGAAGGGGAGCCTCTTCACAATTCATGATACAACTTTTGAGTCCTGTTGCTATTGGCAATAATCATTGTTGTAAAATGTCTGCTATTAATTCGTTTATTTAAATTTGTCTCTGCCAGATGGCCAGTGCTTCGTTTTGCTTACGATTATGTAAATATACTTCAGCAATTTTCCTTTTATTAGTCAAATGATGCATTTTACCTACAGTTTTACCAGCTGGCTAAGATTGTGAATTTGCTTTTAGACGTCACTTACCTGAAAATATATACAAATAAGAACATGAAACTGAGAAAGTAATTTAGTACTCAAAGTCTAAGTGCGCTTTGAAATTAATGTGTTGACTTTCACAAATATAATAAAATGTTTTATCCGCGTGCACTAAATTTATTTCTCTACAATGTACTGCTTTCCCATGTGGTAACGAAAGTAAGCCGTATTACCGATGGTGAGCATTCCAAGAAGTTACAAATAAGTTCAGGGTACAAAGAATCTGAGAGCATTTTGAAATATCTGCCCATTGTCGGCGACTACATGACACCCAACCACAAACAAATTCTGGATGCCTCAATGGACTACGTCGAGTTTCCCAGGAACATGGTGTATCTGAATTATGGCATCAATGCCATGGTTCTAATTCCAGCATTTATACAGGTGACTGTCAATTACTGTCATTAACTGATCCAGCTCTCAGCGAAAATCTCTCTTCGCAGTGTCGGTGGTTTGGCTTCCTGTTGTCCGTGATTTTGATATGGAACCTTTTCATATTCGAGCGAGTTTTTGTTTTTCAATTGGTGCTGATGTGGTCGCTGTGGGACAAAGCAATTAGAACCTTTACATATGTTCTTATCATAGGTGGCTGCACATTAATGAACGGCTTGCACTTGATTCTCATTGCCAAGGTGATAAAGCTGCAACGGGACTGCTTGAAGGCCACTGTGGCAAAGGCAGCTGTTGGCCATCCGGTTGATGGAAGAGGCGATGAGGCCATGCCTTAAATAATTATTTGTCCACTTAACTGGGTCGTTCTGACCACACACAAATCACTCACAGGCTAACCTTGGGCACACAACTACAACTACAACTACAACTCTAGATCGCTTGGCTCAACTAATAAATATGCCAAAAATACCGAAAGTTACTCGAACGCACCAACACACACACTTCCACAGACATTTACAAATGAATCGCAGCTGAGGGCTCCTGGCCCCGAAATAAAACCATTAAATATTTGCGGTTAAACGCACCAAAAACAAACCGCAAAAGTAAATCATACCCAAAGTAGACACCGGACATGGCCAAGAATTTCTCTGTGCTCGTTTCAGTCTCATATTTTTTTCTCTCCATCTTCATCTTCTTCGTACGCAAAAATATTAGATTAGAAATTAGGATAACCCTGGGCAGCCGAGGGGCAGCAGAGCATAGCGCCATTTAGTTGATTGGAGATGGGTTCGGACCTTTCCGAAAGGGAGGCGTGTGGCCGAAGGCCGTTGGGCAACGGGCCGGCGAAAATTCGGAATGGTCCGTGGTGAAACATAAATCATGGAAACTGACATTCGCCGTTTTACTGAATTTGTATACAGCCAAGGCTTTACATACATGTATGTGTGTGAGTGTGTGTATATGTGTGCGAGCATGTATTTACTTTTGGCAAGATTTTCATGATTTTATCAAAGTAATAACTGATTTTTGCAGGCTTGTCAGTCAGCTACGAATACCGTTTTTGAACTAAATAAATCACTCTAAATTTGTCGGTCACACATTGTCCAAGTGGTCTGTAACCGAAGAAACGGTTTTGAACCGCAGTTTTACAAAAAGTTGTACAAAATGTGAATTGTGGCATGCAATAAAAAGAAGAAGAAGAACTGGCTGACTAGAGCTGTGTGTGCAAAGTATCGAAATCGATTTGCACTTGTATCAAGTTAGCAGCGCCACCTCACTCTAAGGCCAGTTTGATTTATTCCAGTCAAGTTGGCAGTTTCCAAGCTTTTTTCGCAACAAATTCTCAAGTCAAATATAATAACTTAACGCTGTCGCAGAAAATGTTAATGTTTAGGGCACTGAGGAACTCGGTTAAGCCACGTTCTCTGCTTTTTCTACGCTTTGCCGGCTCGGCTGCAAATGCGGCCAGTCACAAGTATGACTACGATTTGGTGGTCCTGGGCGGCGGCTCTGGCGGGCTGGCCTGCGCCAAGGAGGCGGTGGAGCATGGCGCCCGCGTGCTCTGCTTTGACTATGTCAAACCGACGCCAGCGGGCACCAAGTGGGGCGTGGGCGGCACCTGTGTGAATGTGGGCTGCATACCCAAGAAGCTGATGCATCAGGCCTCGCTGCTGGGCGAGGCGGTGCACGAGGCTGTTGCCTATGGCTGGAATGTCAACGATCAGAACATTAAGCCCAACTGGAATAAGCTGATCAAGTCCGTGCAGAATCACATTAAATCCGTGAACTGGGTGACCCGCGTAGACCTGCGCGACAAGAACGTTGAGTACGTGAACGCCATGGGCAGCTTTGTGGATCCCAATACCATCCGCTATACGAACAAGAAGGGAGTGCGAAGCCAGCTGACCGCCCAGTACATAGTGGTAGCTGTGGGCGGACGGCCGCGGTATCCCTCTATACCAGGTGCCACGGAGCTGGGCATAACCAGCGATGATATTTTCAGCTACGAGAAGGAGCCGGGTCGCACCCTAGTAGTGGGCGCTGGGTATGTGGGCCTGGAGTGCGCCTGCTTTCTGAAGGGCCTTGGCTACGATCCCACTGTGATGGTGCGCTCGATTGTGCTGCGTGGATTTGACCGTCAGATGTCCGAGCTGCTGGCTGCGATGATGACGGAGCGTGGAATCCAATTTCTGAACACCACCGTTCCCAAGTCGGTGGAGCGTCAGAAGGATGGCAGGCTGCACATAAAGTATCACAACACGACTACTCAAACGGATGGTTGCGATGTCTTTGACACGGTTCTGTGGGCCATCGGACGAAAGGGCCTCACGGAGGATCTCAATCTTGCTGCAGCTGGGGTCGTTACGAAGAACGACAAAATCGTCGTCGATCACACGGAGGCCACCAATGTGCCACACATCTACGCTGTGGGCGACATCATCTACGGCCGGCCCGAGCTCACCCCAGTTGCCATTCTGTCGGGTCGTTTGCTGGCGCGTCGCCTCTTTGCTGGGTCCAAGCAGCTCATGGATTACACTGACGTGGCCACCACAGTCTTTACACCGCTGGAGTACTCTTGTGTTGGCATGTCCGAGGAGATGGCCATTGAGAAACTTGGAGCCGAGAATATCGAGGTGTTCCACGGGTATTACAAGCCCACCGAGTTCTTCATACCTCAGAAGAGCGTGCGTCATTGCTACCTCAAGGCTGTGGCCGAGGTATCTGGTAACCAGAAGATTCTGGGCTTACATTACATAGGTCCAGTGGCTGGAGAGGTGATTCAAGGATTTGCAGCTGCTCTCAAATCGGGCCTAACTGTAAACACCTTGTTAAATACCGTTGGCATTCACCCCACAACAGCGGAGGAGTTTACAAGACTGTCGATAACAAAGCGTTCTGGTCGCGATCCGACGCCAGCTTCCTGTTGCAGTTAAGAGGCCTAAAGATTTTAATTTACTTTATGTACAATGTGGAACGTGTAAAAATATAGCATATTTTTTAACTCCAGGCTATAAAGGACACTTCACGGTCATAAGTCAGAAGTCTATTGTGCGCTCATAAAGCATGTTTTCCCACAGTCCGGCTGGAGACTCATTTTCATGTCCCAGCGAGTTATATTAAATGAAGTGCTCAGCTCACGAAAAAAATAAGACTCGACTCTGACAATTTGGCAGAAAACGAAGACTAATTGTTGGCCACTTCGTCGTAAATGAACGCACTGTCCTCGTCCCATTGGTGTCCTGTGACCAAGTCGAAACATGGAAATGCGTAACATTCTGCGCCATAAATTGGACACACACGTTTTGTTGACTTGACGTTTCAATATAAATGAATGCGAGAGTCCGCTGTGCGACCATATTTGGCATATGAAGTCGTAATTTATGAAGTTCACGCCAAACAAAAAAAAAAAAATAGAACAAGTTAGAAGAACAGGCGCTGTTGGGAGGGAGGGCTTTCGTTTTTCGAAGTTTTCTTTGCAGGCGGCTGTCGTTTCCGCTCAATGCACGAGTATCTCTGACCCGCAATCCTGAGCGTGCAATCTTGCTGTTGGCGCCGCAAAGTATGCCATTTTTTTTTGTCCTACGCCTACCACCCTCACCCACCACCAGGAACAATAACAACAACAACGGCGGTTTCTGCTGCTGCTGCTCTTTGGGAGAAAGCGGGGGCCACGACGGCAAAAAGTTTGATTAATGTTTACTTCCGATTTGCATAAATCTTACTTTAGCATTTTGGGCAATTTTAGTTTCACGTTTTTGCAGCTCTTCGTCGTGTGCTCGGTTTTTCGGGCGCTTTGTTATAAATTATTTTTTTATTGGTCCGGTTCGGGGCTGGTCCGTAAAGCGTATGCTTCATGGTTAAATTGTTTGCCAGAAGCCATAGCGTTATTTATATGTTTGTTTGCAAACCTATCAAATGGCACACAAAAGCTCAGCAGCTGTAAAAAGGTAAACTGGCTAACTGGGATGCAGGTCAAGGCAGTTCGTGGTTGCAATACTTCAAAGGTTTTCGCAATTTCGTTAGTTCGCCAGTTCGCCAAAGCATCCTGGTCCATAACTCTTCGATTAGCTGTGCCAACTCATTTAACAAATGGTCTAACTGACAGTAAGAAAATATAACAAATTTACCCGAGAAAACGAAAAACTGTTTTTAGTTTCCATTGCAACACCTTACAATCATAAATTGTTGTACCACCCACCACCCAACACCCAACCACCCTCAGCCTGGCCGTGCAATGAGTGCGCTGTGGAACTTTTGCCTCTGAAAAGTTCGCCAGTAAGTTAAAGCACCCGCGGGTAATTCGATAAAGCGTAAAATTTTGCACTTAAACTATTTTCTTGCTGGCATTTGGAAATTGCATTCGTCGTTGCTGTTGTTGGTGTTGGGCCACCAACTGCTGTCAGTTGACCTGTGTAAAAGGTTTTGAATTACAATACAATGCAGTTTGAAAATTCGTGGCTGGCATCTGAACAGTTGAACTGATTGCGTGTTGGCCAGTACATTGAGTCATTTCCCATTTTGCAAAGTTTGATGCAGTCGTTCACAGAATAAAAAAAATGTGAAAAACCTAAATACCAATTAATTTTTCTCTAAAAAATATCGCTCTCTTAATAATATAATATTAATAATTAAAATACGATCTCATTATTCTCAATTCTAACTAACTCTTTGACCCTAATTAATCTCATGAAATATTATTTTACATTGAATATTACGAAGTCGTATAGCAATTAAATATAATTTATTATTTACAAGTGTGGCATTCAATTAAAATTTTTGTCAATTTAACCATTAGTTACTGTCAAAGCTGCTTATCCCAGAAATCTTGAAGTGTCTGTCTCTGTTATATATGATTATGTTTCTGGCTTTTCTTGTCTCATCGCAAAACACATTGAAACTATGAATAGCCTCATTGAGTTTGGTATTTCAAACAAAAGAGATGAACTGCTTGCATATTATTCAGAAGCTGTAAAAGTAATTAAATAATTACTATTAGCAATGGAATCATTTTATTTGGTATTGAAAACAAAACAGAAATTTCATAAATACCTTAAATAATCAACACATTATCAACTTTTGTTTAATTACACATTCAGTGCAGATGCAGATACAGATACAGTGCTGATATAGATGCAGATACAGATACGTACAGAGATTCAGATTCAGAGATGCTGTTTGAGCTGTGGCATATGTAAGAGCAAACACGTTTGCAGATTCCAAACTCACACACACACACACATACATTTGCATGGCCAACCAACTTTCGAACTTCGATGGCATGAGCCGGAAGGAATGCGGCGTAATTTTCCAAATGGAAATTGATATATTTAATGACTTAACTAAATAGAAAGCTCTTATTGTTGTCCTTGCTAGAACTGTTGTTTCTGAATGGGCCTGATTGTCGGCCAGTCTAAGTGGTATTTGCTTATTTGCATAGAAATTTGAAATTAAACTATTGAATGCCCATTGTCTAGACATTGTGGACTGTTGTCAGGACCAGGATCGCAAGTCCTTGGTAAACAAATCAACCGCTGATTGCAAATTTAAGAAGATTTAAAAATTTTAAATTTCTAAACAAGTCTTAAGCCTGCAAACACTTTGTGCAGACTACGAGATATGTATATAAAAGGTGTTCAACTATCCTGTGAACACAAGTTCGTCTAACCACAAGCTGCTGTGGATTCCCTAAAGTGAAATTGTTTGTAATGCGCTGATAAGGACGACAACGAAGCTGATGTCGAAGTGACAATCTTACGAAGGAGCAGTAAATGCTGGACCGCGGGGAGTGGGTGGGGTTCAATTAAGGATTCATTTATATGAGATTTTTGGCCTGCTTGCAAAGTACCTTAAATGAACAGCTCTAATTGCCTTGTCAAGTAGGAAAATTACTCATTATAATGACTTAAGAAAGCAGCATTAGGCATTAATCTCTTTACTGCATAAAGCTAAATAAAACTAGGTGACTCTGGGACTATAGCCCCAGGGCAGGGATAACGATTTATTTTTATTTAATCCGCTTATAGTTTGTAGTCCTTTTCTTCAATAGAACCATCAGTCAACAAGTCAAAAAGTAAACTTATTTTTACTTTATGAAAATACAATAATAAATAAATTGGGCATAATATAATCGAAGCATAGCTTAATCGAAGCAGATATGCATTTTAAAATTTGTTAAATTTTAAGGGGGTTTTTGTCATATTTTCAAGGTTTTTTTTTAATCAACATTAACGCATTAAAGTATCTCTCGTCAACAGCTGCCTGAAACTTCCAAATGCCTTTCATGTTGAAAGCTATGCCATCAAGTGTGCAGTTTTATTGTACAGACTGCAGTGGATGCCTTTCTCTCTCTCGCTTTTGCTGTTTCTGTATCTCCCTCTGACTCTTTCTTGCGCTCTGTCTTAGTTGTACCTCCCATCCTCTGGGAGTGTTTAAATATGTGTGTCGTAATTTAATTTCATAAAAGCAATTGTATTCCTGCCATGTGGCGACTAAGTTCGCCGGGGACTGGCACAAACCGAAAGCCTCGACAAACTTCGCTCACATTTGCCGGAATGACAAAATGACGTTGCTGGCAACACTGAGCTGAGGCTGCCAGTGAGAGTGTGTGGAGTATTTATTTTATTTTTTAATGCCAACACCGAGAGCCAACGCAGACGACAAGCATTTTCATTGTCTTGTTTGCCAACGTCGAGAGTCGCATATTTGACATTGGACTTGTGCGTTCTGATAGCGTGCCAGCCAAAACATCTGAGTGCTGGCTTGCGATGCCGGCCGGCCGACCGACAGACACACGTATACTTACATACACCACATATAATTGTGCATGTTTACTTTGTGTGTGCGTTGATTTTTTTTTTTTTATATTTTTTTTTTTGTTTTGGCTCTGACAACACGGCGTATGCGCTACGTGTGGTAAACACAATGAAAGCTGGTGCCTCGCATGCTCTCTAGTCATATCATTTATGCACAAACGTTGCCAACTCCGCTAACAAATGCAACAAAGTCACCGACTGCCTTTTTTATTCGTCTGCTCTGCTCAGTTTTTTTCTGCTGCAGGAAAGGGACAATTGGAGAAAGTCTCCCCTTAGCGAGCTTAGCCTAACCACAAAGTGGAATCCATGCACTCCAACACACACATATACTCATATTCCATAAGCGATGGTATTCCAAAAACAAAGGACATAAAAGGCGCGCTTTAAGCTATTTGGAAATTAATTTAAAATAGCAGTCAACAGCTGTAACTGCAAAGATAGCGCCAAAGATTTGCCAAAGGATGAAAACTCAAAACTCTCCCTCGCCAAATGTTTGGGCACTTTTAATAAGTTTAATTGAAAGTAACTGCTAGTTGAGTCAGAAAAATCACAACAGATCAAAATGTTCCACAGAAGATTTAAACTGATCAGTTTTTTTAAATGTTCCGAAAATAAGATATATAAGAAGCACAACAAGAAATATAAGAATGCGTACAGGTCATTAAGAATAAACGTATACAAATTTATTTATTTTAATCCACTTTATTATTAAAATAGAAAATGGATGCCTTCTACCTTTCTTAGTATACAAAATTCGATTGTAACTTGAACACAATATATTTACACACACCCAAATGTGAAGAAGAAAAGTAACCCACAAACAAAGAGATGTATCGGGGGATAACAATCACACTGTTTTATATCAACAATAACAAAAAAAGAAACTCAGACGTGTGCGTGATTTTCAAAGCATTATAATCAGCGACAACAAAGGATAACAGCAGCTGTCTGCCAAGGCTTATGTGGGGGGAGGGGAACGCGTACGGCTGAGATCCTGTCAGACATTCATCTCGAGGTACAGCAGCCAAAAGTAAGCGACAAGTCAACTAAAATGCTGCAATGAAATGTTAAAAAAAATAAACTTTGCAGACGGGCTTACCCGACCGTCGAATACTCGTTCAGAACTTCAAACAAACGAGAAAGCTGTAAGCTCGCAAGAATTTAAAATGTTATTCATATATTTTTTCAGTAGCAGCGAGAAAAACTATTGTTCTGGCAAACGGATAGCAGACAGACTTTGCCAAGAACCGATATACTCTTTGCACTTCGCGAAAGCGTATAAAAACTTGACAGGCCGCCAGGTGGCGCCACAACCAAATTATATTGATCAATAAAAAGAGTACACATTAAACCACCTCCCTGACCCGCATCATCATTACAGCCAACTCCTGATCATTATCAAACGGAATTGCAGCACTTCTCGTTGTTGTTGTTGTTGCTGTTGCTCTCTTTTGGCTTTTGTTCATTTTTAGTCCAGTGTTTTGCTTTTGTTGTTTTTGTTATTATTGTTGTTGATGATGTTGTAAAGCCTTCGTTTTGTAGCTTTTCATGCGGAAAATTGTCATTGTTGGTTTCGTTATTAATTAATTCGCTGCGGCTGCCCATCTTCCACTTTGTGTATATGTGGGTGCATGAGTGCATCTGCCTATGTATGTGTGTGTGTGTGTGTGTGTGTGTGTCTGCTTTGTATCTGCTGCTATTTGGCCCGAACACCAGTCGGGGTAATAAAATATTTGCACATGACTGCAATTGAATAGTTTGCTGCAGTTCTGCACAATTTGCAATTGCCATGGAATCATTTACTTGTGAATTTGCATCCTTAAATTGGGGAGGGGAACTTGGCTTAAAAGTCGTAGCAAAATTCTTAGCTTTAATTCAGGTGAAACCAATATTTCTAAATGTACAAAAGTTTTTCAAAAATTTAATTCAAATGCAATTTCAATTATTTTTCTATTTTTATATTTCAATTAAGGCAATCAAACTCTTTAGCTGTATGATCTCTTTATCTTTATATTTCCTCCTTAATCTTTATACTTCCCCTGCCTGCATTATGTTATTTGTATTCATGAAGTATAATTCAGTATACTTATATTTTTAGATAAATCTTTCCATTACATGGGTGTATTGAGTGAATATTATGTTACTAATATACAAAAGGTGCTGTTACACAATGCATTTGCAAATTGAAATACGGCCTGTCAGCCGCTATTTATCAGACCGAGACGCCTGTCGCCCTTGGCCATCAAAGTCGGCCTACGAAGTCGCATGCAGCCTGCGTAGACAATGATGACTGCTGGCGTGTCATCAAACATGGTTCATACCAGTACACACACACACACGCATCTATGTATTAGGTGGCTCGGGTATCTGCTGCTATTGGGAGTTATGTGGTCTTTATTGAGTCGACCTGTGATGTGGCGAGCAGCTTTTCGTCAAAGCCGCAAAAATATCAGAGCTGTATAAAAGTTTTGCTCGGCCTCTTGAATCCCAATACCTAAATGCGTCTTGTCAGTCTGGCTGTCTGTCTGTCTGTCTGTCTGCCTGCCTGTATGCTATGTTGTTTCTCTAACGAGCCTTTTGTTATATGAGATCCCAACGAGGCCCGGACCCAGACAGATGGTAAACATGTCAAATTGACAGTGTGCAGAGTAAAAGCGACGTTGGCCAAATGACAAAAGCACTGACAGCCACGACCGCTGCCTGATCTGCGCCCCTCCCCACCCACACCCCCCTCCCATCTGCTCCTCTTCACACACTTTCAGCGTGCTTTCCTTTTTTAACCCATTTTTTGTCTTCGCCTCCTTTGGCTGTAGGGTGTGAATTATTAAAAGCCACAGTAGCAACGGGGGCAGTCAACGTCTAAATTAGCAGAAGCCCAGCACGAAGGACAATCAGGACGACAGACGGTAGCAGAGCGTCATCTCTGGCATTGTTTCACTTTCAGGGAATGTAATCATCATTATCATCGTTAGTATCGTGATTATCATTACAATAAGCATTGTCATAGGCCCCCTGCTTTCTCTTTCGCACTCTCTCTCTCTCTCTCTCTCTTTCTCTTCTCTCTGCCGTTGCAGTCTGCGCTTTGGCACCTCGCCATTGCCGGGTCCATGTCCTTTCGCTTGTCACTCATTCGCATAAACAGTTAATTATGCATAATATGCATTTTGCTGTCATGTTGCGCAATTTTTATGCCCACCCACTCCCCCCACGGGTTTCCAACCCATCCTGACATGCATTTTTATTCCATCTGCCTTCACCCCCGCCTGCTCTCGCTGGGCGACTTTGTGCTTGTGTGTGTGTGTGTGTGTGTTGGCTATATGAGCTGTTTAGTGGGTGTGTGCATGTGTCAGGATGGTGTGCGGTGGGTAATTGACAGTCGGTAATTCGATATACAACCCAAAGGAGCTAGCATTGCATATTTGTGATTTAATTGGAATGCAGCAACATATATAATGATATCATAAAAGCTGACTAGGAAATACCTCGTAGGCATTCCAAATAAAAAGCAACATAAAAACACTGAGTGAAATTACGCCAATAAGCCTATTTAGTTAAAAAAATATATTTTATTTACAATGTTTAGAAAGAATATCCAAAATTCCAACAAAGAATACAAGTTCTTGGTCAGAGCTGAGCTGAGTTGATTTAGCCATGTCCAGTGTTCCGTCTGTCTAAGCGTCCGTTCGTCTGTCCGTCTGTATGAACGCAGTGATCTCGGAAACAAAACAAAAGCTACTCGAATTTAGTTTTTCTTGATTGATATGTAAAACAAATTTATGATTTTTATACTCGTTTACCATGTGAAAAGAGAGTATTGGTTTTGTGCAATGTCCGTCTTGCTGTCCGTCTTTCCTTATAAACGATTTTTTTTTTACCGCTTTTAAAGCTAGAGAAAGTGAAACTGTTAAATCTGTAAGAGTCAATAATTGATGGCCAATAGCATTTCATATGCCAATTGCCGCAAGCTGTGCAACACTTTGCAGCAAAAAGCATCACAAAACACTTAAAATTCAATTGGGCAAACGATTTGCATATGGTCACACTGAAGGGGAAGGGGAAATGAGTCGGGGTGTGGAATGGGGAATTTCGTGCTGCTGTTAGCATAAAATTCACTTTGGCATTTCCTGCTTGCCGACTTTTTTTGCGTGGGCTGCGTTTAAACTACACAAAGTAATGCTGACAATTATTACATCCGCATGGAAAGCGGTCACACATTCACACACAGATACACACGCACACACACATTTACATACATATGCATATGTAATGCGACCGAAACGGAAGTCAAAGCAGAGAAAAAATAACATGTTAGTCATACATATGAAAGGACGAGGCAAATGGACGATGTGGGACGACGAGAGAGAGAGAGAGAAATGAAACAAGCAAATTAAAAAGGAAAAGGAAACGCATTAGAAATGCGACGATTGAATTTAAATGCCCAGCCACTTCAGCTCTGCCTCTGTCTCCGCCTGTGAGTGAGACTACGATTTCCAGTTTAGACCCGAAGTCAGAGTCCATGGCCAAAATGTCTGATGCGAGGGTGACGGCGAGCAAAGCCCATTTCCTTTTTGGAACTGCCTTCGACAACGCCTGCCAATGCGCATTTGAGTAAGTCATGAGAGCCAGTTGCTAAGATTTCTATGCCCCACGCCCCCTCACTCCCACCAACTCAAGGACCTATCGCATGCTAATGGGCGCTGGGCGTTTGTGAAAGCCGTTCTGGTAAGTTAGACGGGTGTTGCGGCCAACAGCACTGAGTCGAGGGACTGTCTGGCATTATAAAAATAGGTTGTTAATATGCATGACCATATGCCAAGTGGCACAAACGGAACGCAAAAGAAACGGAACGAATGCCCAGTTTGTCTCTTTATGCTAAGCTGCTTCTTGGCAACTTGAGCGCCGCTTTGTCTTTTATTGCCACATACAAGACCGACAATCTGCCTCAAGACGTTTAGTTAGTTTTCCAGCCAGCCGTGGATAAAAATAAAAGTTAAGTATCCTGGAAGATAAAGTTCAATGCAATATTCACAAACCTAAAAAAGAAATAGAAGTATCTAAAAAAAAAAATTAAATATAGTTATTTTTAATAATTTTCCTTTATTTTAAAAACAACTACATATTTGTGTTGGTAAGGCTTGAAATTCTACTCTCGTGTTGAAGGCTTCGTTTGCGTTTTACCCCAAAACTCAGCCCAATTAGAAGTATGTCAAAGTAAACATATGCCTGCATATTAAGTATACGTCTTGGCCGAGCACTTCCACTTTCTAGGAGCCAATCAAGCAATCCCCAAAGCTAGTTTCTTAGTCTTATTACCCCCCCTTTCCGTGCGGCAATTCATTAAGTGTCAAAAAGTTTTGCTTTTTGGTCATTTCTTTGGCGCCAACAATTTGCATACATCGAGAAGTTTTTAGGTGGGCCCCTTTCACTCTTTTTGCAGGCATTGAAAGCTCCAAAAACAAGATTTGAATAGCCAAAGTCAGGGACTGATGCTTGAATGGATCGCATAGAAAGTTCTACCTTGCAGCCATCGAAATGCAGGACAATGCCGGAGCAACGTGTGCCGTTGTCCATTGTATGAATGACTGAAAGGACATTTGAATTAAATTTATTTGAAAGCGCAGTGCACAGTCTGAAACTAAAGTTTTCGTCTCGTTCCTCCCACTTCTAAAAATTTTAATGTGTGCGTGTGTGTGTGTGTATCTGTGTGTGTGCCTGTTGAAAAAGGAACTGTGGAAAATTGCAGAGCTTTGGCTTTTTGCTGGAGCTCTTGTTATGTGTGGATGAATATTTAGATATTTTACGCTTCTTTCAGTTGTTGTTGCCGTTGTTTCAGATGTTGCTGTTGCAGTTGCAAATATTTTGAGTTTGTTGTGCCAACAAAATTAACTTTGGCAATTTTAATTAAATTTTTGGACATTTTGGTTTTAGCTACATAATAAAACAATTTTAACCGGACGTTGCAAGACGCATAAAAGAAGTTTGGAATTTGAGATATTAATTTTAAGGTTTTACATGCTAGCATCTAAACGATCAATATTTCACTAAAAAGAAATATTACTTTATTTTTAATAATTTATCTCTTACTACCATATTCTAATTTT
This sequence comes from Drosophila micromelanica, assembly GCA_004143825.1. Lineage (NCBI taxonomy): Eukaryota > Metazoa > Arthropoda > Insecta > Diptera > Drosophilidae > Drosophila > Drosophila micromelanica. The sequence continues at coordinate 9,057 of SCDY01000849.1, read as the reverse complement.
TGTTTTCTCCCTGTCGCTCTTTGTAATTAAGAATTATGTAGATAGATGTTTAAGTAAGCGGTATTAAAATAAAATCGCATTCCGTTTCCCATAATCAGTTCCATTCCAACTCAAAGAAAAATACGTAATTTAATTACGTGCATGGTGAGGCAACAAACCTCATGGCAAATGCCTCAGCACTTCAACTTTTCCGTTAATACATAATAAATATGTAAAAATATGAGAAAACGGGAGGGGCTGGTGGGTGGTGGAAGGGGAAGGAAGCAGCTCGAAGCACTGAAATAAAATAAAAAATATGTTGCATAATTTTGAGCTTTGTTCCGGCTTAGTACCTTTCCGCACACTCACACACACACACACATAAACAGACATACAGACGCAGCCACTCGCAAATGCAGGCAGATCCTCAGATCCTTTTGCGTCAACTTAACAGCGTAGAAAATATCCAAGGCAACAATAAGAACAATAGTTCCCCGGGGAAAGTCGCCAGCGCCGATTGCCACGTCCCGCTTTGGCAAAAAGGCAAATGGCGTGCACACACACACACACATTCCCATACAAACATTCACACCCACAAGATACACGCATGCAAATCCTTTTGCTGGCGGCAGCTGCTGCCGTGGCTGCTTTTTATTTTAACATTTTTATTTTATTTCCACGGCGCCTTTTGTAAGCATCTTTGGCCTCCACCACGCCTTGCCGGCTATGCCGCCAGCTTTTCAATTTTTATTTCTTTCTTCACACACACACACACGCACACAGCATATATATGTATGTACACAAGCACAATGTGCGAAAGGATAAATTTTTACATATTTTTCTTACCTTTAAAAATAATTTCAAAGCAACCTCCCTTCGTTGCCGCTTTCAACATTTTGTTGGCTTATTTTGTTGCGCAGTTGCCGCTAACTTGAAACGGAATTCAAATGTATATTTTACTGTGTGTGTGTGAACTTATACACATTCACAAAGCACATTTGCGTTGGCTTTTCATTAGTTGTTGTTTTTTACCCTCTACCATAAGGTTAAGTATAGATTTATCAGCGAAAATATCGGACATGTAATTAGTTCATGACTGATCCCATAGATAATACTCTGAAGATAGATAGATATAGATATATATTTATATTTTCTAAAGTAAAGGGTATCTTTCTGTTGAGCAACTTTGACCTGACAATTCTTCTTGTTGTTGTTGCCTATTCTGCCATTTAGCAGGCACCGTGCCAGCAGCAAACAAAAGAAAGGCGAATCCAACAACAAGTAGAGACAATCACTAGCGCAACATCTCATTCGTAAGCGAACACACACAATCACACGCACACACATGCACACACAGATACAGAAGACGAACTAAACGCCAGCGACTTGATGATATTTTTCCCTATGCAAATCGCATGTGGTTCCTGCTCGGGCGCCAGCCCCTAGCACTAGGCGTGCGTATGAATACATCTTTATAAGAGCGTATATAAATGCCTAGATATGCATATATGTATGCATCTGTGTACACATACACGTATCTATGTATACGTATGTGGTAAATGTAATGCAAAGCGAATGAAAGTAGAAGCACAGCAGCTCCACAAATGCCTTGCATCTATATACATATATATTTTTGTATATATGCACGTAGGTTTGTATAAATAAAACATAGATATATGAAATTGAAAAATTCCAAAGGACACCGTTCCTAGACTGGCCTGCAAGTATGCAACGTTTATTATTGAGTTCAAAGCATTTACAGTAAAAGCCTCATAACGGCAAAGAATTAAAATTGGTGAAGACCCCATGATGCTCTAAGCCGAGCCAAAAGAATTTAAAATACATGGAGTATCGGCTTTAGAGTATCAACAATAACTGTACATACTCCTACCCTGTTTGCATTCAAAATGTGTCTATTACCTGTAGCTGGGCTGTCTTTTTATGCATGCCGATCTAAGAGATTTTCAAGCTTTAGCTGGCTAAGATAAATCTCACTTGAAAAACATGTTTCACACCTCCCCACACTCTTTCCGACATTAAATTTTCGTTTATTTTGTTTTTTTTTTTAATTTAAAATAATCATAATAAATTCGAAATGGTTATTCGGAAATATTTAAGCAGAAAGGAATGGCAATGTAATATTATATAATATGATAAATGCAAATATTTATATCTATATGTATGTAAATCCTGACCATAGAAAAAAAAATTCGAATCGATTTTTAATCCGATGGTTGATTTCTAGCTAATTAGTTTTCTTAGCACAAATGGATTGACTGTTGATAATATTAAAAGTTCATTAGTCACCTTTTATGTGGACGGAACTGTAATATCCCCAACTGCGGCAAGAGGCTTTTCAAAGCAATGTGTGTTTGTACCATGAACCCATCTAAAAATGCTGGACTGTATTTGTAATATGATTATCATATATCGAGCCTCTGCGTTTGAATGGTTTATTGTGTAAGCATTTGGTGCACGACAAGAAACCTTTGGTAAGAGGAAATGCCTTGGAATTTTTGTTCATTTCCTTCTATGAAGTATTCTAATTTTATCACAATACGTGCTCAACATTGAAGCAGTTTTAACGAAATAAAAAAAAATTGCACTCATATACTACGATTAACAGCTGTTATTAAACAAACAAAATTTTAAACAAGCAAATATTTTCAAGTATAGTTTGTGCATAGAAACAATTAGCCAAGGGTATATAATCTTCGGTACTCGGAAGTCAACTGTTCCTCTTTGATTTTATCTGTTCGTATTATTGATAAAATATTGTCCAGGATTGTTCGTATTCATTTCTTGTATAAAGTACAACACAGCAGACAAGACTCACAGCTGCATTTATTTTGTGGTCTGGCAAATGCGTCAAAAGCCTTTACCCAATACTTTAACGAGTGTCTGGCGAGCTTCCACACAAAACTGTGGATATATACATATGCATATATATTTGGGTCTTTATTTGCGCAACAAGTGTGGGTAGAATCTTAAATCGTGTGCTACTTTTCACTTACCTTTTGGACAATCAATTTCATTGTACATTTAGTTGCAGCATCCAGCAAGAAACGGAAAACCCAACCAGACGCAACATTTTATTATTTTCAGGTGATTAATTCATCTCGCGTGTTCGGAAAAGTTACACAGCCAAAATATTGGCTAAAAAGTCTTTTTGTTGATTATTTGATATTATTTTCGTAGCTGTTGTTTTTAAGCTGCTGCATTTATTTAGTCGCCATTCGCATTATGTTTAGAGTTAAAGCTGTTAAATATTGTCCTACACCGTAACCGGGCAAACAAACGCCTCACACTCTGCCACGCCCTGGGTGCTCAAACATTAATTGCAGGCGCCTTGTTGATTTGCCTATGTGTTTGCTCGCTTGTTTATTTGTTTATTTATTCGTTTGTCTGTTTGCTTGTTAATTTAAATTTTGGATTTGTTCACGCACCCAAGCAAATGCCGCTGCAAGCTATTTGGTAAAGTTTCGCTGTTTAGTTTCAGTTTCAAGAGCTTGCCTTATTTACCCGCGAATTATTAGAGAGACAGCTGTCGAATCAACGCTCTGTTAAATTTATGGGCCGCCTGCGGCTGCTTAAATTATTGAATGTAATGTCTATTAAGTGCGCTGTGCGTCATATGCATATCAGCAGATATACATACATATATCTATATATTTATATAGATGCGACCAAGAGATACAGAAACTTATTTAATCGATGTTCGGACTTTGGCACTTAACTGCTGTGTTATTCAAAGTGAATTCTTTATGTAATTAAATTTGTCATTTATTTAAAAAAAGTGTTTGAATTTATCTGCACTTAAAATTCACTTGTTCGACTTTTCTGGAAAAACCAACGACAAGTAAATGCATTAAAATTGCATACAAATTGAAGCGGGAGAAAAACAGAAAATTATGTTAAACAGAATATCAAAGCGAAAGCTGGAAAAGCTTTAATTTAACACACACAGTTCACACACACTCACAACCGCACACACACACGCACAGCGCAGAGAAGCAGGCCTAAAAATTTAGTTGCGTTGTGACGCCAACGAAATTAGGTTTTCTCTCTGAGCCAACTTGTTATGGTCGCAAAGGCACACACCCACACCCACACCCACACACACACTCACACACACACACACACCCTACACCCAGAACCTACACAACACACACACAGGCTGGCACTTGAAAACATTGCACAGTTTTTGGCGCCAAATGGCATTATGATTTGCCTACTCACGATAGTTGTGGATAGGGCACAGATTGTTCGCTTACAACTGGCGGCGTATACTTGATATTCACAGCACTTGCAATTGAGCATTTGGAGGGCATTTCGAAGCACGTCGTTTGAAAATGTTCGCTAAACTGCAGTTAAGTTTTGGCCGCAGCAACAAAAATTAATGCAAAATTGTATACACACGACACGAGAATGACGGCTACGCCAATGACAGTGGCAACGACGACGACGACCAAACAGAAGAGCAGCAGCAGCAACAGCAGCAGCAGCAGCGGCAGCGGCAGTAGCAGCAGCAGCAGGAACAGCAGCAGCTCATTGTTGCGCTTGCCACATTGAATGCGATGCGTTATGGCGGCGTTAGCCTGATGCGACGATGCGACTACCGGCCACATTTCAGCATCAGCTTCGTCGTCTCCGCTGTCGAGTTGCCGTCGCCGTTGCCGACAAACAATCGCACTCACACACAGCACACACACATACAGAGTAAAAGACACACTCGGAGATGAGCAACAGTCGACGCTGGCAGTGGCAGAGGCGAGATTTCACTTCCGGATGCTCTCGTTGCTGCTCTCAAAACCGAAATTCGCCAGCTGTGTTTGGCTGCCTGCCTCACACAATAAAAGTTATGCAAAAGCCAAAATAGCAGCGAACAGCACCTAATAGTATGCAGCCCGAGTGGTGTGTGTGTGTGTGTGTGTATCTGTGTGTGTGTGCCGACCGCTGCTTGCAGCCCTTAATGAGCAACAACCTTTGCAAATCCCTTTGTAACTTGCAGCTTACTTTTAGGGGCGAAACTTTTATTGCCGAGCTTTCGCAAAGCTTTCTGTTAGGATATAGGGGCAGTTTCCCCTACTCAGTTTATGGCAATAAAAGCTTAAAGCTATTCCTAAAAGCTTATACCTCATGCTGTTAAGATTCTCGTCTCGTTTATAAAGCTCATACACACTGACCCTAGCAAAGCTTGGTGGGAACAACATTTCCTATAACTATAACATAGCTTTTCGAGCATAAACTATTTTAGCATAACATTAACAGACCGCTAACATGCTGCCCCTTGCGGACACTGTAATGTTACTTAACATTATCTAACCACCACTGTTGCAGAAGGGGTAGCCAAAAACTCAACGATACTTCTGCAAAGTAGCAGAAATGAGAGTAAAAGTGGGGTAATAATAAAGAGAGTGTTAACTGTAAGAAAGAGAAGGGCACACAACTCCAGGCTGCAACTGGGGTAGCAGGCAAAATTAACTTTCAATAACATAGCGCATGTTAGGAAGTTGTGCATTTCAGCGACTAAATAGCGCCTGTAATACCAGCGATGGAACTTCACTCAGTTACAATTTTTTGTAACTTAAAAAGTGAAAGAGAATGATAAAATAGAAATAAATAAATTTTGAGTGCTAACCATAAAAATGTCCTGATTTGTTAATTTGAAAGAACTTTGATATTCGATGGCTGTTTTTAGACGAGCTCTGCTGTAAACAGTTTTATAGCATCAAACGCTTCAGAATTTTATAGCTCAGCTTTCCTCGGCAAACGAGAGCGGCAAAGTGCAAAGCTTTGGTGTGGGTTGATTGCAACTATCATAAAGTTATGTTTATAACAGCACTTCTACTATAAACAGAACTATAAATAGACTGCCGACTTTCTACTTATGGCGTCAGCAGGAGCTGGCGACAATCAACCATTAGAAAGTGTTTGAATAATATCTTGTTTTTAGTACATCATTTAGGAGCTCGCCAAACTATTGCAACAATTTGCGTTCACCTGTTCCTTAGAAACCCATCATTAGGTCGAATTTAACTTGGGTTCTTCCCCCAACGCGTAATTTTCTGCATGCTTAGCACTTTTTGCTCAACTTGTTCTATTGTTACCTTAATTTTCTAGCACTGCCCGCCATTTTTATGATATTCATGAGAGTTTACTCCTCTTCTTTGGTGTGTGCGTGCGTGTGTGTGTTTGTGTGTGTGCATCACGTATAAATATTTTACGACGTCCTTCAGTCATTTACTTTTATTGCAATATTTGCTCACTCAACGTTTATGATGATCATTTTAAGCCATTTTTATGGGCGACTGCTGTGCGAATTGCATGAATCACGGACCCGCTACTCGCAGCAACACTCATGTGAGTACCCGTGCCCCAAGTGCCCTTAGGTGTTTGTCTGTCGTTCACTCTCTCTTTTTCTCCCCTTGCTATCTCTTTCACTCGTCTCTCTCCAAATGAGCTTCTCGGTCTGTCTCTGTCTGCATCCGCAATGTTGCTAAATATTTGGCTACCTTTGGCCACTTTGCTGCTTTTTATATAAATGGCAGCTCATTAAATTGCTGGCACCGTTTCCGGCTGTAGTAGGAGTCGTAAATTGGTCAGGTGTTTGCTGGGGCTACTTTTCGGAGCCTTCTCCCTCTCCTCCCCCGCACCAAATACTATTGCATACTTTTGTGCACATTTCTAGAACAAAATTCTAATTTGGTCAGCAAGTTGTCACATCATTTGTGCTGCTGGCCACGTAATGAGCTGCAGCTCAGCCGGAGCCAACTTTAACCGGGCAGGTACGATTTAAACTTCGGCCTTAGCTACAACTGGCATTCGCACGTGCCGCCTGGCAGGCAACTGGAAACTATGTCAACTGCAACCTAAACAGGGCGTGGGTTTCGAAAACTATGCTAAAGTTTATGCCACTTTTGGCTTGGCACTTAAAGGCTACGCTCGATTGCTTTCCGGCCTGTCCTGGCTCTGGTGCTCTCAATATTTCAGCAGATTTCGAGCGCAGTCGGGCTGAACAAAAAGTGCACTTCATTTGATTTAAATTGATACGATGTCAGTTTGAATTTCATTTAGAAAATGGCATGGCTAAAAATTTGCCAACCGCCACTTGAGCGACAGAACGATGCGACAGCCAAGTGCGGGGAGTTATAATGGCCTGACCACAATTTCCCACTTGACAGCGGCCAAAAGGCATGCTCAAGTGCTTGGATACTTAAGAGCAAAATGTATTCATGTGAATTGGAGATGAGATTCTGAACTCGAGTTCCTTTTGTCAATTTGTACTTGACATTACGAAATTACAATTGCATTCGACACACAAATGTGCCAAATTTAAGGCAGACACTTAGGCGGACTTTGGCCAAAACTTACTTCGCTTATCAATAAACATCTTTGGCTAACTGAAACGTATCTAACTTGTTTTTGCGCGGATAAAGTTTTGCCTTGCAGCCTTCCTGGCGGCACTCGGCCATTACCTGCCGAGATACTGGGCAGCGCCTGAAAGGCGGCTACGATTTTTTGTACACTGCAGATTTTTAGTGCATTTTTGTTTGTATCAATAAGTGTTTGTCAACTTGGAGTAGGCGCTCTGTTGAGCTCCAGTGAACTCTGTTGATTTGGCAAGTTACACACGATTGGGCAGCCCCAAAACGAATCAGGTCAATATAGGTCAATTCCGTGCCTGATAGTAAAGTGAAGATGACGTTTATTTTTACGCTCCACTGACGAAGCACAAGCAATAACTCAATTAAAGTTATTCACAACTGCTGCGATAATCATCAACGATTTCTTCCAAGGGTTTTCCAAATAAAAGTTATGCAATTTTTACTGTTTACAGAGCAAATGTTACCCAATGACGCAATCGAATGTTATTCAATTGAACATTGGCTAAAAATGAAGCACAAGTCCAGATTATTCACGTAGAAACCAAACGCGCTCACGCAGCTGCATTACCCTCGTTCGAGTCGCCATTCGGTCAGCCCCAAACGAAAACAACAACAGTGGGCATTGCAGGTCCTTGCAGGACTCTACCCCTGTGCAAGCATAGTCCATTGCACACATATCGACAATGACAAGTACATGGGCATAATAAAGTCTTGGAATTTATTTTTATGTGCATATAATAGAGGGCAGAACGCCCACCCACACGCCCTTTCGCACAAAGCCCAACGCCCAATCATGCAGGCCGGCCCCCAAGAGACGCATTTCATCTGGAAATACGGAAAATGTTATTTGCCTGAAAAGGCCGAAACTGAGAAGCGGGCAAACGCTTGCAATGCCTCTACAAATGCGAACAACAACAAGAACAACAATAACAGTTACAAGGCAAAATAAACAGTTGTGAGGAGGGACACGAAACCAAACCAATTCAAACCCTGGATCACAAGCTGGGGTCATGTAGTGCAGTGACTTACTTCGTGTCCAATGCATTGACCGAAACGTCTGGCAAAATGTCCGCAGCGAATTTTCGAATTTTGCCAATATTTGCGTAGTCATTCGAAGATTATCCTAATTGAGAATCTCGGTGAAAAACTGGGGGGTTTTTAGACCCTTAGGGTTCATGCCGTGACAGGACCAACGATAAGACAGGTTGCACAGATAGATACATGTCCCAATGGGTGAATTGGCAGGATACAGGATATGTCTGGGAGCGGAAGTAGGAAACTGCTGCAATTAAATGAGGAGTGCACTGATAGAAATTATGCACAGCGAACTTCATGTCAATTACAGAATTCATGTAAAAAAACAAGTAAGTTTGCTCTAGTCGAATACGTCTATCTTTTCGAATATATACCCTAGTGTTCCCAAATAAGGATAGGTCTCAACTTTACCCAGTCGTAACTTTGCCAAATCTCAACCGATTTTGATGAGGGTGGTCTTTTTGTTCATGGTTCGGTGTCTAGATTAATTCTACAGTTCAGTCTAAAAATAAAATTTTTGGTTGAAATTCATGTCAAAAATGTTCGAATATATACCATAGTGTTCCCATATAAGGATAGGTCTCAACTTTACCCAGTCGTAACTTTGCCAAATCTCAACCGATTTTGATGAGGGTGGTCTTTTTGTTCATGGTTC
>SCDY01000848.1:0-49352 GCA_004143825.1 Drosophila micromelanica | reverse complement strand
GGGGTCGGAGATGCCTCCTTCTACCTGTTACATACATTTCAACAAAACCATAATACCCTGTTTCACCCATTTTCAATGGGTTCAGGGTATAAAAAATGCTATTTGAACTATCCTGACCAGAAATGTTAGCACACTGTTAGTCAACTCTTTTATGTTAATGTTAAGTTGAACAGCTGCATGCACAAAACTCGTTTTCATCCACTTTAAAATGTTACTTAAAGCAAAGTTAGTCAAGTAATAACATCAGCTATATATTCATTAGTGAAGCCCATTAAAATTAATAGCTGAAAAGCAAACATTTTATAATTGTTTTTTAGTTTATATCCAACTTGGAATGAAAACACTTTCGGAATTTGTTTGGAAAAAAACTTAGGTTTTTATTGACTAAACTCACAAGAAAAGCAAAAACACAAATAAATAATTTAAACGTAAAAAAAATATGGTTTTCAACTTCTCTTCTGTTTCATTAATTTGTATCGTTTGAATCTTAGCTTAAACTAAATACTTTAGCTAATTTTATTTGCCGCTTGGCAAAATTGTTTTGCAGAAAAAAAAATATTCATATATATATTTATTTATAGTTTAGTTTGATATAAGTAATTAGGTTTGTGCGTATTTATGCTGCTCGTATTTGTGTATTTTATGATAGAACTATTTAGGTATTTCATTATTTATTTTATATATATCAATTAAATATAGGAAACTCTGTAAGCGGCGTATACTTTTCGAAAGCACCTAAGAACTAAACAACTTACGTTCTATGAAAATATCAAATAGTATTTGGGTTAAAATTTCCGAATTATGTACCTCTCTGAGCGTGTACCCCCCACCCCGTCGGTGTTCGCTAGGACCCCCTCGCACTAGCTCTACCCACTAATTGTATTGGGCCACATTTTGCGGCTTTTGTTTTTAGCTCGTTTTCCCACAAACAAAAAAAAACAGAAAAATAAAAAGAATTAAAAAAAAAAAACAAAATTGAAATCAAAACTTAAAAAAAAACTATTAACTTTGAATTTCTTTTCAAAAAAACCATCTCACAAATTTCTTAGGATCCCTACAACTCCTCCAGGCAGCGGACATTGGTCAGCATGATGCGGGTCAGGCGCCAGACCTGCTTGGCGGCATTCTCGAGGGCCCCCGGGGATTTGCCCTTGAAGAGATCCATGTTGGGCAGGAAATAGTGCGGACAGCGACGGCACTGCAAACACGAGATCAACTGCAGAAATATGCCATTGATCCGATCCGCAATGCAGTTCTCCTCCCACTCCATCTCCCGCGGATGCTTCTCGCACTCGTAGAGCAGCAACGTTTTCAGATGATACGACGTTACTGGATTGCCCGGCAGGTCCAGGTGTCGATCGCGTAGAGTCTTCAATATGCTAAGGCAACGACGGCGACTGGCACCTGAAAGAGGTATATAAAAACAAAGTTTTACAATAAGGTCACTCAATATTTAAATCAAAAATTTCATTCATCACTTCAAAATATTATTTCTTACTGGTAAGATATTTTCTTTTAACTATCAAGATATAGAATTTATTTATGATCTATATTATAGACTAGCTTCTATTCTTCCTATTAATATTAACATATATTTAAAAAAAAAAAGGTTTGTATTTTTTTATTTATCTACAGTCTCTTTGAAACGGATCTGTATCTAATTTTGTAACAGCATATTAAACATTTACCAGCCACATATAAAGTTAAATCTACTTAACATAATTTTAATGTTTATTGTTTATTTTTTAATATTTGAATTTTTATAATAATTTTGTTTTATAGTTTTGCACATTTTCTAATCAACTGATCAGATTTTAATACCAATCAGATGGATATATTTTTTGACATTCGCTTTGCTAACAACAAAGTTCTCGTCAGCTAACATGAACTTTAGTAGCTATCAAAGCGTAAAGTTTACCTCGAATTCTCTGATACAATGCCCATTCAATAGATATTTTTGTCACTGATTAATTTTGACCAAGTGTTGTTCTGCCCTATTACTCATTTAAATGGCACTCAAGTGTCCGAAAAGTTTGAAATGTAGAAAACATTTATGAAATTTGATAAGTGCGACTTCAACAACTGGTAATTGTGCCGTTGACTAATCGATTTCATACAAAGGCTGTCTTTAATTTGCTGATAATTGACAGTACTTATATCGAAATAACCCCCCTTACAATCAGCTTCAAGGTGCTAACACAGATCGATAACTAGGCCCCCGAATATGTTGCGAACCGGTTTGATTGATCAACCCACGCAACAGACGTCGAGTAGCACATAAATCATAAAATTGCACTGTCAGAAGTGCTAATCTCAAATGCTACCCGATAATCATGTTCAGAGAATACTGATATATATATAGTTACCTTATAGAAGTATACCTAATACCACGACATGTTGTTGAGATTGAAAACATATTTATTCAGAATTCTTCACAATTAGCTCCACAGAAAAGAAAAGAAGAAGCTTAAAAGCAATATCAATAACAATAAAACTATCGAATCGTAGTTTGATGGATTATTAACTAACATCTTTTTATATTTTCTAAATAAATGATCATTTTAAAAGTAAATTCTTATAATCCATTGCCTAAAAATTTACAACTTCAAGTGACATTTTAAAGAATAGAATAAGAAAGCCAAGATAAATCTGATCAGATTAAACGATATATGATAACAATAAATTGAAAAGGGGTAACTCACAAGTTTTTAAAATATTACTTATCAACTTTGAATTTTTAAATTAATGCAATCAACAGCAAAGAAAAACTCACAGAATGCGAAAATATAAATCAAATTAGAGTGATTGGCTCGCAATCGATATACGATAACGATATACAAACATTAATTAATGCAGTCGCTTAGAAATACATCACTTCCTTATTAATTTAGATTTATAAATTATTATAAGCAAGAACAAAAAAAAGGTAATACTAATACAAAGCGAAAAGCGAAAACATTTTCGATCAGGGCAAGCGATACATGATAACGATATATTAATGGGCATAGTCGAAGAATAGTCACTACATAATAGATCACTGCTTCATTAATATACGGAATAGTTTCTAAAATATCTTTAATAAGAAAGAAAGAAAAAGACGCGCTTAAAAAGTGACAATGGAAATCTGATAAGAGTGACAGCTGCGTAATCGATATACGATAGCGATAACGACATTGTAATGGATACAGTCGGATTGACAGTTAGCCGAATCACGAACACAGCTAAATTATTATGCGACAACGCATTAAATTAAATGCCAAGACGATCGACTAAGATCGAAGATTAAAGATAGAAGATCGAAAGAGTTTTTGGCTGAAAAGACGAAAATGACAAAAAAAGACACACGAAATCCAAGTGAAGGCTTCAGATTTGATTTCGTTTCGGGCTCTTTGGTTAAATTTCAATTTTTGTTTTTTTCTTTTTTTTTGTTTTTATTCGCTTTGTCGTCTCTGGTGGCTTTTTATTTTTGTTTTAGTTTTTATTTTTTTGTTTGAGTAGCTTCTTGCCGTTGTTTTATTTATTTGTTGACTTTATCTAATCGCCGAGATTTAAAATATTTATAAAATCGTTTAGAAATTTATTTATGGCTCAGGCATTGGCATTGTTGATATCTACTCAAAAACCCGTTTCTTGACTAGCCAACAACTGAACTGAACGCTGGCCGCCTTATAGCGATGGTAGCGAGTGCGTCTCCGACTCCGACTCCGACTGCGTTTATCTGACTCAGATCAGCGGATTTGTGCGCGTGGAGACGGAGACAAGCGGCCAAAAGGCGGGCAACTGGGCTAACCGATAGTTTAACTGAGTCCCTATTTTGGTTTTGTTCACTCAGATTTATGATCGGGCCATATCTCATGTCTTATCCCAAACGATCGATAAATCGATGCATTTTGCTGCGCAAGGTGCAGTCGATGAGCTGCCTAAACTTTTGTTAATTGATCTTTCAGATTTTCAACAGCAACTTAAATGAATTCAGTTTTTTAAAAGCTAAACCAAGACACGATCTTTCAATAAACTATCTACAGCAAATCTATGATCAATTAAAAGTGATCTAAATGAAGTTTATGGCAATTAAAGTCATTTGTGATCATTAAAATTATTTTATGTGCTAACTGATCTATCAAAGTTACGATTTATTTCTGATCATTTAATTCTAGATCTGTGATCAGATCCCGATTTGAACTTGATCCAACAAATTGTAAACTGATCTATATAATACCTAAACAAATCAACGCTTCTCCCTACTCTAAACTGACCTTTTAAATAAAAAAAAATCTCATTCAGTTTCAGTTTCCCGTAAGTTTTGATCATCACAGGTTTATGATCAAACTAATCAAAATCGTTTTGTGTGTTTGGCCTTATCAAATGGATCTCAGAAACAGGCAGCTAAAAGATTAAAGTGGCCAATATCTTTACTCAATGATCGTTGCCACCTGATTGCGATTGTTTGTCGTGCTGCCAGACCGAATGCGTAATTTACAAGCAATTATATCAAGCTACAGTCGCTGATTTATTGAAAATAAATCAATTAAATTTAAGTGTGTCACTGATTGTGAGAAACTTGTGACAGCGAAGCCAGAAGGGGGCAAGAATTAGATCGTACAGCCGATTCTTGGATTAATTTACAACCGGATAACATTTATTTTCTTTTTGTGTTGCTTTGTTTTTAACAAGGCATTTGGCTTAAATTTGTTTTAGGGCTGATTTTCGTTGCTTTTCTTTTGGTTTGACGAAATCACCAAAAATAGATTTGAGATACGAATAAAAAACATATATGCGTATATATTTAGAGTGTACTTAAGATTATTCAAAAATAAAATTGGTAAGGGCATATTTTTTTTTGTTTATATTTTCAAATGTCAGTATGAAGACAACTCCATTTGAAATCCAAAAAAAAAATACATTATGTATTTTTTGAAAACTTAGTATATTTATATTTGTTTCGGCTTTTAGTAAGCTCAGAAATATTTATGAGGCTCGAAAAACTAAACTTTAGAAATCTTAAAAAATATATTTGAATTAGATACAATTTCATTACTTTTCAAAATATAATAAAAAAATAGGAGTTATTTACTTTTAAAAAACCCCCCTATTTTTGTTATCTATAATGTACATTTAATCTAATTATAGAAAAGTGACTGAAGAATATTTTTAACCGATAACTTTCTTATTATTTTTGAATTATTGTTTTATCTGTAAAAACTATCTTTAATGCAATAAAAAGACCATTAATTATTAAGAAAACTTAACTACATTTTTTGAAAATATATGATCATGTGTGATCTGAATATCATATGATCTTAATCAGATACTGTTGTCAGATTTGAAAATTCCTCTAAAATAACTCAAAATGATATAGAAAATATTTATCCGATACGGGACCTATTTAAAAGGGTGTTGGTTTTTGCCGTCGGCAACTTGAATGGAATGGAATTATTTGGAGCTCACCTTGCAATAGACGATTCTCGGCGTCCGTAAAGCTGAGCACCCAGGCATCGCCCTCCATGGCGGAGTTTTTGCCCTGGAGTGCGATGCACTCCTTGGAAAGCATATCGAAGCCCTCAGTCTTAACCTCTGCAACAATATTGGGGTGTGGCCAGGGGATGCCCGGCAGCGGCCAGTGGGAGGCCGAGCGTGGCCAGAGGCCGGCGCATTTGAAGGCGGGCGTTATCTGCACAATGATGCGCTCCCTGATCCGCAGCTTCACCTCGGTGGTGTCGGCGATCATCTTGACGATGTCGCGATAGGCGCACTTGTCGCACGCCTGCGCCACCAGCGTCTGGAATCTGGAGCGTATCTTCCGTGCGGACAGATAGCCGGACGCGGTGATGAACTCCACCCAGAGGGACATGGAGCGCTTCCGTCCGTCGCTCAATTTGAGGACCGCACAGCCGGGCAGGGTGCCGTCGTCCACAAAGTTGAGCACGCCCATCTGATTGAGGTAGATGATGATTTCAAACTCTGTGGGTGAGATCACTTCGAGGCCCTCGAATCGGCCATTGTAATCGTTCAGGGAGGATATGAAGCGGGGCTCCTGCACCTCCACCTCCTTGAGCACATCCTGAACGATGCGACAGACCTCCTGGATCTGTTTGTGGATCTGCGCCTTGCGCACCTGGACACGATCAGCACAATACTTGTTCATTTGATAGACCATCTTGGACTGTGCCGCGATCATGTCCGACGGCACCAGCATTATTGACCCGGGCGACGACGTCGTGATGGTTTTTAATTCAATTTTCGTATTCAATATAATTTGATTTGATTTCTTTTCTTTTTTGTAATTTTAGATTAGGAACTGTTGCTTGAATATATATTATCTATGAGCATAATTTATTTACTCGGGCACACCATAAAAAAAATTGATAACAAAATGCAATTGTTTGAAAATTTTTGTTTTTCTTATTTTGTTTTGTCACGTTGCGAACGGCGGCGGCGGCTTTTTGTTACTGTCACTGCTGTTACTGTTACGTTATCACAAGGCTGGTCACAGTTATGTGTTCAGTTCGCACGCGTCGCAGTCGCAGTCGCAGTCACAGTCGCAGTGAACTCGTGTCGCGTGTACTCGCGCCATCAACTCCAAGACATTGACTGATTTCGTATTGCGTGCACGCCGCAAGAAAAGTATCTTTGCCAGCCAGAAAGCAGCCACAGCCACAGCCGCAGTCGCGGCCGCAGCCGCAGCGCTGCCCAGTCTCCATCTCGCATCTCCCCAATGAGGTAGCAGCAGCGAGTGCAAGCGAAACAGCACGAGCTCGTTTACTTGTTTTATGTTCTGTGCACGCGCTCTCTCACTGTCTCTCTCGCTCTCTCTCTCTTTAGCAGGCACAGTCACTGGGAGAGCGTGCATAATGGCTGTGTGTGCTCTCACGCTCAGCAGGCGTATGTTTGTGTGCATGTGTGCGTGTGTTTATGCGCATTCTCCTTTGTGTTCGCGTCTTGTGTTTGTTTAATGCTCATTTGATTGTTTGTTTGTTTAACAAAGCGCTATAATGGCGACCAGCTGAGCGCGCGCGCAAGCGAGAGAGTGTCTGCAGTGAGAGCGCAATGCTTTTGCCTTTGCCTTTGCCTTTGCAGGCAATTGTACTTTCACTCAATTTAACCACACACAGCCACCCCGCGAATGCAACCCCTTCCAACCCAACACGTTCAGTTGTGTGTTTTCATTTGCTTCTGTTGCGGCTGCCGTTTGGCTCCGCCTCTTTAGCGCTCAAATACGAATGCAGACACGCACACACACTCGCAGCCGGCTCACATAGATAAGCACCAATACACGGAGAGCGGCTTTGCGCTCTCAGCAGCAGTTTGTGTGTGTGTGTGTTTGTGTTGACTTGGGGTTGTCTTGTGGGTGGATAGTCGAACGTGGGCTGCGCGTACCCGTTGTAAGTAGTTGTACTATTGCTATTCGTACTACTAATAAATAAATAGCATAATCGGCAGCCTTACAGTGGCCATTAACATACGTTATTTATGTGAAAGTGTCGACAAGCAAGCATTGGTACTTTATCAAGGCACAGAGTACTAGTTTAAATTAACGTATTATTTGAGAAAATGTTTTTAAAGTTTACATTACACAAGTGGGAATTTCAAATGTATCAAATTTATCTTACAAGTAGTAAATGAAAAATTGAGAAAATGTTTTTAGATTTTCGATTTTACATGTGAGCATTATTGTAAACTATTTTTCGTATAATCTTTTTATCTATATATTACTAATTATATTTTTTCCAAATTAGGTTCGAACCTAAATGGCAACTGCCTGAGAACATTTTTATTTTTATATTACCAAAATTCGTTGTTATTAAACTATTTTATTTATTTTGTATACTTAATTAACAAGTGTGTGTATTATAAATATATAATTGTTTACAAATAAGAATCATTTCCAAAATCGCAACTTTTTAATCACCAAGCAACCACTGTAGGATATATGTATATATTTATATGGGCATTTACAGTTACTTACATACATAGATGAATGTTTATTGTAGCAAGCAACCCTTAATTATAAATAAAAGCCATACTAATAATAGTAGACATATACAGAGTACAGTAATAAATGTTATATGCCTACGGGCTACTAAGATTTTTAAAGAAGTGGATTAAAGTTCATCATGACAGCAGCTTTAAAGGATCTAAAAGCAACCCTTAGTAAGAAAAATAATAGAATAAGAGAGACAAATTGAACGTATACACAGGATTTAAAGTAAAGCTGTGCAAAGTGTATTTAAAGCATAAAAAGGATCTCATCCAAATAAGTTAGCAGGTTCGAGCCAATGTCAGATATATTTAATGCATTAAAAGGATCTCAGTATGTTAGCAGATATATATTCAGAATTTATGTGCCATATTCCAGGGTTCAAACTAATGTCATTACGAAAAGCAACATCTTCATGTTTTTATTTCTATCATTTCATTTTCTTTTTAGAAGTACCGTATTAATGCATATATAATGTGATTAATGGACGTTTAACACGAGCTGCTAACGTGGCTAACGTTCAAGCTGGCCAGTGGGTGGCGTCTTGGGGTCATAAAGAAAGAGAGAGAAACAGAGGAAGAGAGAGAGAGAGAGAGGGGGAGAGTGCCGCATCGCTTGGCGGCAACATTAAGTTCCACTTTAGAGAGTGGCAAACAAATTATTATGTATAATTCAGTTTGAACTGTGTGCCGGAACCTGCATTAAGATAAAGCTAATTAACACCTCAGACCGCTGGCCCGACCAGCGTAGGGGCTTCGAGCACCCTAATAGCAACGCCCATCAGTTCAAGACGAAGATGTTTTCCGCTTCTTCCACATGCGTCTATCATTTTTCTTCGCCTGACTATATACGCGATAAGCGAATGCCGGAATGAAGCAACTAGTTGAAAGAGAACCAGTAACAAGAGGGCTTAAGCCGAAACTTTGAATGCCCTATAACAATAACTTAATTGAAATGGAATCTTTTAGAATTTAACAATGTAACGCATATTTTACCTATATATGAATGGTATTGAAAGAGAGTATCGCAAATTTTATATGCTGACAAATCACAGAATCTCTGAATTTTTAATCAAAAAATTGTTTGAAGAAATTTGTTAAATATTTTAGAATATTAACTGGGTTCTATTAGGGCAACTTTTTTTTGGGCTTTAAAGTATATATTTTTATTGTTTTGCAAGGCGTCGATGCCTTATGAACAATAAGTATTATTAAATAAAACTAGTGTCGGGTTTTTAGTTTGTGTGCGCCAAATTTTTAGGTTCGATCCAATGTCAGGTCTATTTAATGCATTAAAAGGATCTCAGTATGTTAGCAGATATATATTCAAAGTTTATTTGTGTGCCAAATTCCTAGGTTCAAACTAAAGTATTTGAAGTAATAATTAAAGTTGTACTTTAGTTGTTTTAAGTTATCTGAAGTAAAGAGTTTTCCATACATTAAATAAAAAAGTTTTCTATACATAAAAAACAAATATGCTATCAAACAAAAACTCAATTTTCGACAAATTATTCCAATAAAATTTTGTATTATAAATATATAAAAAGCAAAATAATATATATAAAAAAAACAGATTTCTATGAATCATTTGTTAATACCGATATATAGTTATAGAGTTAAGGAAATTGGATATGCGTTTCATATTGCACGGCAAATTTATAGTACCCACTGGCAAGGGTATTCGTATGGATAAATTGGATGTAACCCAGGGGTAAACTGGAACCTCGTCGTCGTAGTCGCATGTCATCGTCTATGGAAATGAGGAGCTGATAATGTGCGAGAAAAATGCGCTGGGAATCACTTTAATGGCCGCGTAAATGTGGAAAATTATCAAAGGGACACGAACTTAATTGCGGCCATTATCGTCTTTAATAGCATATAAATTGGAAATGAATTATGCAAACCAGATGACCAGACCAACAAAAATAAAAGCAACGAGCATCCAAAGATCTTCATTAGCGAGTCAAGGTCGTCGGGACAGATAAACCCCAATCGATTTTCGGGATTTATGCGAGTCACGCAGTGTGATCGTTGATCGTTGATCGTTGATCGTTGATCGGTGATCGGTATTTGGTGATCGGGTATTCGGTAGTCGTCGCGTTTAATTAAATTGTGTATGTTTTGCGACGACTTCATTCGCGGCCAAGCCTCCTTATCAACCTCACGAGATCTGCCATGATGAGCAGCTCCTGAAGCTCCTGCAGCATTGGCACATACGCTTTATGGTTCTGGCCCCGGCCAAATGAGCAAATGGCGGAAAATTAAGTTCGCAGCAACAGCAGCAGCAGCAGCAGCAACAACTGCAGCAGCAGCAACAGTCGCAAACTGATTGCAATCGCTGGCAGCTCACAACATCCCCTGCTCCGGCGATTGGCGATGGCGATGGCGATGACGATGCCCTCCTCATTGCTGGACACCAGCAGCTGCAACTACAACTGCTCCTGCTGCTGCTGCTGCTGTTGCTGCTACATGGACACGACACGTTCCCCCGCCTTGTCCTTGTCGCTTTTTACCTTCTGTTCTGCTCTTTTTTTCTCTTTCTTGTCCCACTTTCTGTCCCAACCACTTGGCTACTACTTTGTGGTGACACTTGGACGTCGACATGTTCATTTGTGCGCTCCCCCGCCAGCTGAAGAACTCTTTTTCTGGCTTCCACAAGAGTTTCACCTTTTTTAGCTATTAAAATTATTCCAAGAGCTCAAGAAATTTAATTGATGAAAAACAACAAAAAATTTCGAAAATTTCTTTACTTTACTCTTATTTCAAAAACTTTTAATTCTGAAATATAAGTCTAATATAAAGTTTTTTGTTTATTTCAAGTACAATTGTTTTTATACTCAATTCAAGAATTGTGTTCTTAATTTTTTTTTTTTTTTAATTAATATTAAATCAAAGCTTAAAAAGAATTTTTTTTTTTTTGTAATTTAAATTTTATTTAGTTAGTCAATAAGCTTCCTCTTTCTACCTATTTCATATTTTTGTATTACGTATAGAAAACATTTGTTTTCAATTTATGTTATTTAAAAAAAGCCAGATTTCAGAATAGGTACAAAATATTGTTTGAAACCTGCATTGTTATATTCTATATATGTCTTCGACAAGTACGATCAAATTTAATCAAGAATATATATGCATATATTAAGATCTAGCCTATCCCAACACAAAACAAACAAAATTATAATGCCCAAATTTAGAATCAATTTGAACAAAAACACTTGAACAAAGTTTCCAAAACGATATCAATTTCAATCTCCAATTTTCAGTTTTAGTTTCAGTTTTTAATGATTGGCTGGAAAGGTAAATCTTTTATTGACTTGTGTTCAATTGCACTTGTATTTTGGTATTCTAATCTCCAACTGGTCAATGATATAAATTCCGTGGAATCAGTTGATGCTGACAGAGGCAAAGAACTGAAACAGAAGCGAACCTTAATTAGGGCAGTGGCCGAAATGCCACCTTAAAACCCCGACTTATTGACAATATCGAAGGAATGGCAAGAAGAAGAAGTAGAAGTCGAAGCAGCTAGGGTAGCAGCAGTGCGAGCGGAGCGTGCAAATGCAATACAAATGTCAGTTAGAAAAGAACCCATTTCAAATTCAAGCACAACATACCACACAAATACACTGAGCGAAATACGACGTATCTAATTCTAATTTAAAAAAGTTAAATTTAAATACATTAAATTTCATTTAAAACTAAACAAAAATAGAGAAATCAATGTTCTAACTAAAAGATGGGTTCGAGCCGTGAGCCGAATCTTGGATACATTTTTTTTTAAATAACAGTAAAATGTACTTGTACTTGCATTAAGCACACGAAATAACACGCCTTGAAAATTTAAAATTTTTGTGTGTTTCTCATTCTCCATATATTGTACATTTTATTTCAAAATATGCGTTTTTTAATTTGTTTTTAATAATATGTTCATTTAATTAAAACGTAAAATTTAAATTAAAAGATAATTTTCTAGTATTTTTTATTGGAAGCAAACTCTTTTCATTCAGTTAACACGTTTTTGGAAAAGGAATAGAAATTGATTTAAGGTTTATTTACTATAAATTTTGTTTCGCTCACACTCCCCATAAAATATAGTATTTAATAAAAAATAGTATTTCAACGAAAAAGATAAGTTTAATATTATTTATTGAAACCAAACTCTTTTTTTTGCACAAATTTTTGATTTTATTTTATTTCTTATATTTGAAATTTTTGGGCCAAGAAAAAATGAGTTTATAAAATGGGAAATTTTCGACTGGGTTTTCTTTTCTCTGAGTGCAGGCACACGATCATCGATCATTTTCCAATTGAGCTGGCCGAGCTCAGATAATCCGGCGAGCTGCCAGCACGCATTGCGTCTCACAGTGCAATCGAGTTTGTCATTTGATATGATGGCAACGCTGACAGCGGCCCAGAGATGAAGACGGCGATTGCAGCAGCCGGATCGGGAGGGAGAACGAAAGAGAGAGGTAGAGAAGGAGGGAGAGAGAGAGGGACTTTGAGTTGCGACTGGCGCTTTGGCCAGGCCAACTGGCGACATCTGACCTCCTGCCCGAGCCAAGTTGCGGCGGCTGTTGTTGCTGTTTCTGTTGTTGTGGCATGTG
This sequence comes from Drosophila micromelanica, assembly GCA_004143825.1. Taxonomy (NCBI): domain Eukaryota; kingdom Metazoa; phylum Arthropoda; class Insecta; order Diptera; family Drosophilidae; genus Drosophila; species Drosophila micromelanica. Next base: position 36,774 of record SCDY01000848.1, on the reverse strand, counting down.
CAAAGGTCAGCCGGTTGCAAGCAGCGACGGAGGCAGCGACAGCAGCAGAGGGCATTGGCATTAGCATTTACCTGTCTGGTTGGCCAAGTGGCGCCTGCATCCCGTCGCGCGTTGTCTGCATATGCGGAATATGCGTGAGCGTCGCCCTCAGAATGGGGCAACAACAACAACAACAACAACAGCAATAACAACAACAACAACAGCAACAGCAGGCGCATCTTTTCTGTTTTATATATATATTTTTTTTGTTGCCCCCTCTTTCTCTTTTATTTTTGGACAGCGCCAGCTAAATGTCCAGACATTCAAATCAGTGCCCGTTTGCGGGCTGCAGTCGAAGAACCTCCACAGTTGCAGCACGCCTGGGCCCCCACCTGTGGCAGCCTGCCCCTCCCCCCCCCCCCCCCCCCCCCCCTCGTTACGATTGGTACACACAAAATTCAGCGACATGCGGTTAAATATGCTTAAGTTTTTCCGCGGACAACTTGAAATTAAGTATATGCCACAGCGCGAGGAGTCGCAGTTGATGCAGCAAATCGTTGCAACAGTTGCTGCTTGCTTAATGCTGCTTGCTGCATGCTGCATGCTGATGCTGCTTGCTTCAGGTTGGCATCCCATGCGGCTTACCTTAATTTATATATTGTTTGGCTCTGTGCAAATATCAACGCGCTCTTTTCCATGTAGTTAATGCAGCTCCTTGGCCATTATCCATTCATTATGACCATTAGGCTTTGCAACAGTGCCAGTACCAGTTAACCCCCCTCCCCCTCTCTCTCTCTCTCTCTATCTCTCTCCACGTCTCTGTCTCTTTTCTGCCCCTGTTGATTAATGCCCTTCTTTTATCCACACAACACCAATTGGCCCCACTTGGAATTCCGCATGTCATCGGCCTGTAATCGGCGCACAAGGATTCTGGCACGCATTTACTCTAACTATATATATTACTAGTATTCCGATACCCTTTCTATGGGCAGCTTAAATTGGTTACTAAAGCTGTATCACAAAGCCAACGCTGAAGTTACTAAATTTACCATTAAATGTTTACCTAAAAATTAGTTTTAATTTTTACTCAATTAGCTTTAAACACTTTTTTTTTAGACCATGAGATTTAATAAAAAAAAATCAAGAAAATTGTATTTTTTTATAATGCATATATTTTGAATACAAAATTAATCTAGTGGACAAATAATGTCCAAATAATGTCCCTTAGAATCGGTTAAAGTATTGTTTCTTATGCTAATTATGACAAACACATTCGATTAAGAACATAGATTTGCAATTCCAAATTTTGAAAAAAAAAATTTTCGAAAAATTACAAAATTACATTGACCAAAAAATTAAAAAAAAAAAATGTTATAAATTAATATACTTTAAATGCAGGATCAACCTACTAGAAAAATCATGATCAAACTTGGAAATCGGTTAAGTTTTGGCCAAGTTATGAAAGTTTATATATTAAATATGCCAACAAAAATTTTTTATTAAATAAAGAGATTATTATTTTGATTTTACTAACAAAAATAATGACATATAAATATGTTGTTTATTTCTTTAAATATGCACAGCACAATTTAATAATTTGTTAATTTTCTACACTTGAAAAAAGAAGGTCGTGGTATATTTATAGGATATCTGCGTGCTAATACAACTTGCAGATGAGTTACCAAAATGACAAAAGCATCGACGAAACACAAAATCGGGATCTGAAATGTATTTTGTTGTGGCCTGGCCTGGACCGGCCAACTGGACTGTGGCTCAGAGTCTTCGTGGCTTATCTCGCCTGTATTTAAATTATGGCAGTGAAATCGCACGACAGCCTCATTTTGGCCATGGCTTATTAATGCAGCTTCCAATGGAACCGTTTGCGGATGGATCGTGTGATAATTTAGCCAGAGTCGCAAACAGATCGCCGGACATGGTTGAGGATGAGCCATTAGCCATTAGCCGCTTGTTAATGCGAAACCAGAGATGCCACAAGAGAGATGAGCTGAGGATCGGGAGAGGGGGAGGTGGAGGGGGAGGTTGGAGGGGAGAGACAGTGCACTGGGCGCTACCGATAAGCCAAGAAGTTGGCCATAAACATGAATATGCTATTATGGCCAGGCCGTGAAGCACTTTGAACATTATCCTTGCTGATTAAAAGAAGCATCCCCCCATTCAAAAAATAATAAATAAAATAAACAGAAAAGTATTTGTTTAGTCAATTAAAAATCCCATTGAATATCCATCAAAGTCAAGCGAGGAAGAGCAAGAGAGAGAGGGGGAGAAATGTGTAGCTATAATCTCACAGCCAGATCAGAGATTTCCCAACATAAACTCAACGAATTTATGGCTATAAAAACATGTCTCCGCTCGTATTCTAAAAGTGTTTATTTTGATGGCCACCACAGTCGGGGCGCTAATTAGGATGTGCTGCAAGACCCGATTCCCGACTCCCGACTCCACACCAACCTTGTCGAGTCCAGTCCACTGCAGTCCAGTCCAGTCCAGTCCAATCTCTAAGTCGCAGCTTTGACTCGCGTATCATTAAAATCAAAATCAAAATCATGCAAACGTTTAACAGCGCTACAAAACTTGTCGCAGCGATCTCTGCCCGTTGATATGGAGCCAAGGGGGCAGGTTGGTTGTGCGCGGGGGGACTCGGGGAGGGGATCTCTATTGGCTCGTAAAAACGCGCCGTTACAAGCAGTTGGCACTTGGCAGTTGGCAGTTGGCTCATAAACTTTATAAACTGATTGCCAAGTTTTTCGCTGGAAACTTGATGTGCACACAATACACTGTTCCACAAGGCAGCAGATGGTATAGCCGTTTTAGCTATATAATTTATTTAATATTTTTAAATTATTTAAATATAATTTGTAAAGCTTGAGTCAACATACTTTATATATATGTAAACTTTTAGTTTTATGCTTATCATTAAAAAAATTGATATATATATGAAATTTAAAAAAATTTATTTATCCTTGAAAAGATTTATTTATCCATGGAAAAAAAATTTATTTATATACAAAATTTAAAAAATGTATTTATCCTTGAAAAATCTTTTCCTGGTAATAAAGTTTCTCTCTTTAAAGACACATACTATATACATATTCTATTTAAATCTATTCTTCTATTCTATATATAAGCAAAGTCTTCACAACTTCAGATTGTAAAACATTGTCAAAAAATGATTTTTTTTTGCACAATTTTAAACTTAATTTTAATGTCCAATTTTATTTATAGTTTATTTATGCACATTTTCTTTACAACTCATCTTTGACCGACACTAAAAACAGGGTATCTGCCAGTCGAAAAACTGCCTCAAAAAGCAGTTGCTTGCTTTTCCAGCAATCAATTCTTTTGCCGTATTTTTTTCATTTTAATTTTTTTTCTCCAAGAAATGGCTCACAATTTGTAATTGAATGCATGTAAATTGATTTCATCTGCCAACAGTCGTAATATAAAACATTTTATGATCCAAAACTTACAGAGAAATCAACTGCAAGTAGAAAAAAAAACAAAAACAGCTAGCAAAGACAAACGGTTAAGCCTTAAGTGATGCGTATGTGCTAAATATTATCGGCAAGTACACTTTAGGCCATTAGCAGGCCATTTAGTGGACGGCTTTGCGACGACTCTGAATGAGATAATTTTGTGAGAGCTGCGCCCGCTGCTATCTTGAATAATGTCAGTTTTGTAATTTTATGCGAATCTTGTTAAATGTGCATATGGTTGCAGCACCCCCCCGCGCCCCGTCTCTTTCCCACCTGATGCACGCACGCAACTGGCACGCAACGAAAGACTTAGGCAACGAACTCGCGACAAACAGACAGCTGCATGCAATGCTGTGGCTCAAATGACCATGAAATCGAGCGTGGCCACAACGTGCAGCAACAACAGCGACAAACTAAAGCTTTAAAAATTACTATGCGTAACGAATTAGCTATCAAAATATTGACAAAAAGTCTTTCAAGTTGTGCTTAAAAAAATTTTTAAAAAACGCATTCAAATTTATAATTTATTTATAATTTGTATTTAATATCAATAATTTACTTGAATAAATGAAATAAAAAAATGATATATTAACGAGCATATGTCATTTAAAAATGTTTTCGCTTTTTTGACTCGTTTTTTAGGCAAAACTAAAAAACCAACCATGAACAAAAAGACCGTCCTCATCAAAATCGGTTGGGTTTTGGCAATGCTACGACTGGGGAAAGCTGAGACTTATCCCTATATGGGAACACAAGGGTATATATTCAAAAATTTTTTACATGCATTTTAACCAAAAATTTTATTTTTAACCTGAAATGTAGAATTCATCTAGACGCCGAACCATGAACAAAAAGACCAGCCTCATCAAAATTGGTTAAGTTTTGGCAAAGTTACGACTGGGGAAAGTTGAGACCTATCCTTATATAAGAACACTAGGGTATATATCCGAAAATTTTTTACATGAATTTTAACCAAAAATTTTATTTTTAACCTGAAATGTAGAATCTAGACGCCGAACCATGAACAAAAAGACCATCCTTATGAAAATCGGTTGAGTTTTGGCAAAGTTACGACTAGGGAAAGTTGAGACCTATCTTTATATAGGAACACAAGGGTATATATTCGAAAATTTTTTACATGAATTTGGACCAAAAAAGTTTTGGCAAAGTTACGACTGGGGAAAGTTGAGACCTATCCTTATATGGAAAATTTAGACACCCAAACCAATATTCTCTTTTCACTTCGAAAGAGAAATTTTATTTAAACTTAATTTATGCAAATAAACTGCTTACGCTTAGAAATATGTAAAAAGTGGTGAGTACCAAAGTTCAGATATCCACTCTATAGGAGTTAAATTGTTGGAGTTAAATTGTGGGTATCTCCTAGTCGGGAGGTCCCGACTAGAGCAATCTTACTTGTTTTTGCTTTAATAATATGATTTTTTTTTGTGTCTTATTATTTTGGCGCCGTCTTCAAAATCGCATAAATTGCGGTTATTAACGCGCGCTTAGGCCACAACTCATGTCAAAATGTATCAATGGGTTCCATATGGGGAATATTTATATTTCTGCGCGGCTTTCGACGCCAACAAAACAAAAACCAATAAAGGCCCAGCAGCTGCAGGCACACAGATATCATGAGCATGGACAGTGCCGGTCTGTCTGTCTGTCCGACTGTCTCACTGTCCGACTGCCCGGCTGGCTGCATAGGATAAATTATTTCGGGACAAGCAAAATATCACTTCGATTAATTCAAACAAAGGCCAACGCAAACCGCTTCGCCTCCAACTGCAACACGACGTGGATCAGGATGAGGATGGGGATGAGGAAGAGGATGAGGATGAGGAAGAGGAAGAGAGAGAGTCGCCACTCGATTCGACTTTGCCGCGCCCAATGCAAATAGAGTTGGCATTATCGACGCACTGGGGAATTGAAAATGAAAAAAAAAAACAAAAAGAAAAACTGAATGAAAAAAGGGAGCAACAAACATTGCTAAATTCCCGGCGGCCAGAAAAGGATAAAAACAGAGCCGGGAAAGAAAAAAGAAAAAGAGGAAAAAGAAACCCCAGTTGTACGACTTGTTTATTTGGTATTGAGCTTAATTTGGACATGATAAGTTGCTCGAACGGCGTTGCCGGCATCGATCGGCGCTGCCTTTCAAGTCTCTTCGGTATTCACAATCCAATTGATGTTTTACTCGCCAGGCAAGCCGGCAACGAGCGAGCGAGCGAGCGAGAGCACAACAGTGATCACACTGATCACCACTAATCATACTTACATGGTAGTTGCTGAAAAGGAGTACGCCCCTTAGTAATTGTGGAAATCTCTGTTAGATTTGATATAAACTATGTACTCTTGATTTGAAAATTGATTTCAAAAAATAATGATCTTTTAAAGATCACTCTCATATATAAGATTAATGAGGGCAAGTATACTTTAGATCTCTATAATTTGATCAGTCTTCCATTATCAACATTCACACAACTAGTGAATTTCATTGAATATTATCTTCTGATCACTCTCACTGATCACTGATCACAGTTTGCTAATATAAGATCCATTTTATAGATTAATAGTTAAGCTGAAATATATCAATATAATTTAATTTAATAAGATTTCATTTGAACGATCAATTGAAACTTATTGTTTAGTAGTGATCATGGATTCAAAGATCGATAATAATTATCGAATACACACATGCCTAAAAATCTATCAAAAATGTGTGCGAGTTTTAACTTTGAAACTCACCTGTAAACTTTAGTTGAAAGCTGCTTATCGAATGTTCTGACGTACTTAGATATATTATATATATACTATATATGTATACATATAAGAGATAAACGATCGCATCGAGCGCCTCTTCACAGCAAAAGTGTCTTAAATTGCGTACCCGAAACACATGAATAAGGAGAGAACAAAATACAAAATAAAAATAAAAAACAAAGCAATTTAGAGCAATTTCGATTAAAATCAATATTTACAAGTCACGAGCGCCACGACGATGCCTGGGTGGTTGCAGGCACCTAGCGGGTGCGGGTGGCGGGGGAGGGGCAGCAGGTGGAGTGGGGGACGGGGTCAAAATTACGAATTTAAACATGATAAGTTATAAATAATGTGACGATGACAGAGACGGAGACAACGCACACACACACACACACACACAAGTATATACACGCACCTACAGCAAAAATAAAATGAAACAAGTATAATGCGACAGTTGGGTGTAATCGCTTTGGAAATACCCTGTAAACGATATTTAAGCACAAGCGACCTTATAAATATTTGAACTTTTATTATGTGATGCATTCATAGATCTAATAGGGGTATTCCATAAATGTTAGTTAATTGAGAGCATAAATGGTGTTTAGGAAAATAATACAAGGGATATTATCGATAGCATAGCTTAGATAATGTTTTGCAAAATATCGATAGTTTAGATAATATATAGTAAGAGTTTTTTGTTATAATAATGCTATCTAAAATTGAGATAATTTCGTTTGTTTAGTTAGTAGTAAATTTAGTATCGATAATTATCGATAAAATAATTTTCTTAATTTTCTTACACTCGTCAACAGCTGTTCAAATAAAAGCTCATATAGAGATGTGGAGTTATTTAAAATTTAAATCGATAATCTATTTTCGATATATCGACACATTGATCGATATATAAAATCGATATTAATGTTGGATTTAATTCAATAATATTCTTTCTTGGTTTTCAACCGCTTTTGAATTTGATATGTAAACACATTCACTAACGCCATTTCCTACAGGGTATTTAAGTGACGAGCTTAGGCAAGGTTCTGAACAAGATCGAGTGCCTCCAGATACCACTTTGGCTGCTGACAAAGCCCGAGTTTGTGTTCTGCGTCTTTCGTGCTGCGATCTGAAATAAACAAGGCGGCTGCCCCAAGGCGGCTGACGTTGAATGTGGAACACTTGAGAGGGGGGACGAGTGTACGGCAGGTACGGTGGGTAGGGCGGCTTGTCGGCTGCGACGTCAGTCGCTGGTTTGTCCTAAAGAGCTGTTGATGCGTTTCGGGGCCTGCCTGCCTGCCTGCCTGCCTGTTGATGTTGGCTGTTGGTTAGCTGGTTAGCTGGCTGGCTGGCTGGCTGGCTGCTTGGTTTGGTTTGGTTGCTTGGTGTCTGGTGTCTGGTGTTGTTGGTTTGCTTTGGTAATCACCTTTTGTTATAAACACTGTAATTAGGGCTTCATTAAAAGGGTGGTCCCCGCTTGTCTTCGCCTGGCAGGCCAGCCGGACGGCACAACGTTGATTGAAAACGTCCCGTTCCGTCCGGTCTCTCGTCCACGGCCACATTTGGGTGCGGGGAGGTCGCGGTACGGTCATGTAGCGCCGATCAACAAGCCGGCCACGCCCACAGCGCACGCCTCATAAATAATAAGTGAAATGTGCGTGCGGCCCGCACGATCGCTGCAACCCACAAGTCCAGGCACAGTGGTACAAAAGCGCACCAACAACAACTACCGATTGAATGGCCGTACCGGTTATCAAAATTTGAGGGTGCTCTACTCCTCAAGAGCTATGTTTCTTAATACAAATTTGATCTTGTGACCCACTGTGCGAACGCAGAGCTAAACAAATAGCGAGCCCAACATAATTATAGCATGCACAAAGTGTTTTTTAAGAAAGGGCGGACAGTTGCAGCGCAGTTTATTCACCTGCCGTCCGTCCCACTGGGGGCCAGGGACCCACCGCAACGTACAAATTTCACGCCTTGCAGCTATTTGCAAAAACAATGTATACGAAAAAAATCACGGCTAAAATTGTGTCTAGCTTATGAAGAGTGAATGCTGGCAGATACCCTAAAAAACATTTAAGTGTAGAATTGCATTAATGTGTAAAATAAGCTTTAAACTCGTTGCGAATTATAATCAGCAAAGCAAAAATTCACTTTTTATTTTATTTTTTTAATATCCTGTATACTTTCTAGCCATGTAGTTTATAAGTTTAAATATCTGTTAATCTACAGTCAATGCTACCCCTTCAGTAAGTACAGGGTATTTGATGCACTGCAACTCTCCAGCTTCGCTTGTTGTTTGCTCTGATAAACGCTGGCCGCTTTATCATTTTGAGTCGCCATAATTAAAATGCCATCAGGTAGATTTGTGACGTCAGTTTGCAGCTGAGTCAAAAATACCTGCAACAGTTGGAAATTGATCGCCCCGATCGAGTGCCAACGATAACATCCCAAATGGACAAAACCAAAAACAACAAATACAAATACAAAAAAATACAAACTGTCAACGACATTTTCTTGTTGCTATTGTTGTTGTTGTTGGGTTTTCAATGAACATATGATTTATATGCGGGCCTGAAGAAAACCCCTCCAAGTAGACCTTAGATTAGTCCAACTGATATCGGGGCCAGGCTGGGTTCCCGAATAATATTAACTGATGGTTGTATTTGAAATGTGTTTCTTAGGCTTAAAAATAAATTCGATAAAGTATTAAATACATATTTATCATGAATTATATAAACAAATTGTGTTCGCTACTTCTCTAATTTTTATATAGCCATAATATATTCTACCAAACCAACCCCAAACACCCAAGAAAAATTCAAGCTTAAATTTAAATTTATGTAAAATAAATTTCGTTTCAATCAAGCTCAATTTAATTAGCAATATATATATCAAATATGATATAAAATACCCTATATAGAGATTGATATTGATTTGCATTTTAGGAAATAAAAAGCCTTAAAATACACATTTTAATCTAAGAACAAAAATTCCATTTGGATTTTTACACTTGTAGTTTTTACAAAATTCTTGTTTTTTTCTAAGTGTATATATAGTATCAGCTTATTGAAATTTTTTTTAAGCTATCCAATTCTTAATTTAAATCTGTTGTTATAAATACGAGCTAAGATTATATTCTAAGTGATATATATACATGCACTAAAGTTAATTTATATATATTTAAATAATAAATAAAATAATAAATAAATAAATAAATTCATACGTATTGAAATAAAATAATAAATAAGCATATAAATTCAAATCTTTTAAATATGTATTTATTCATTTAAAGAATTTTTAGATGCAAATATAGTATTTTTTAAAATTTTGCTGACTTGCAAAACGATTTCTAGGATTTAAAAAATATTATGTTGAAGCTTCTTAAAAACTATTTCCATTAATTTTGACATATTTTTGGCCTGTAAAAACTTAAATATTTGGTGTTAGTTAGTTCAACAATGCAGTTGGCCTTTTGTCAGCTCATTTATTGTGCTCATTATGAATGATGTTGTTGTTGTTGTTGTTGTTGCTACTTTCTTTGTTTGTCTTTAAACACAGCGGGCTGTCTGTCCAGCAGATGACCCGCCGTTGTCCATTGATAAGCGACTGGCGCCTGAATAGGAATTGAAATGGGACATTCGAAAATTTGAATGCAGTTGAAGTTGGAGAAAAAGAAAACAATGTGTCATTTTAATGTTGTTTAAAATGATTTTTATTGTTGCTGTTGTTGTTGTTGTTTTTTCAGTTGTGGCCAACCAGGGGCGTTGTCACGGTTCTGCCCTGCGCTGCCCGCAGGGTCATAAACATTTATTGGTTACGGCTCATTTGGGCAAGGGGCACAAAACAAATAAACAGAAGAGACACGGAAAACCACCTGACGCATAGTTGGATCCGAGTCCGATCTTCGATTCTCGAGAGTCTCCAGTCTCGAGTTCATCCTTTCACTTTTAATGAACCTAATGAACAGTCGCATAAATCATCATTCGAGCAGCCGCAAATGTCGTTAGTTTGTCGCGCTCATTAATGGAACAGCCCTCGCTGGGCGGGGGAAGGGGAGGGGGGATCTGTAACCTGCTTGTGGACCCTACTTAAAGGCCAGCCACGCCCAGAGTGCAGTAGCATTAGGGCACGGTTCACGCTTAACGCTTCACGACAGCCCAACACAATCGTGAATTGTGTGGCTATTAATCTATTGTTATGGCCCAGTCGGAAATTAACTTGCCACATCATTTCTCCGATGCCCGCCTCAATTGCTCCCGTTGCGAGCCGGTGCAGGTGCAATCAACTTGTTCGCTTTGTTTATAGCGTGCTTAAATTCATTTAATTCCCTCCGCATAGGCAGCCAAATCTTCAGCTTGCTAATTCAGGTTAAAGCCCACAAGAAGAAAGATTATCCAGAACGGTATTTATAGATTAAAAAAATAGTTATGAATAAAAACCAAAATTATTAAAAATATAAATATAATATATTCATTAAGCTAATAGATATAATAATACTCAAAAAAACAAGAATTTTTTTTTAAACCCAATGCTCTTAAATATAAAATAAAATCTAAATGTATAAATATACATAATTTTATATATATTAATAATTATATTTTTTTAAACATGTATATATTTCTTTATAAAAAAAATATATAGTTATTAATCCATTAAATATAATTCTTCCATGAAAAACATTTCCGCTGATTTCCAAGTAAAAAAATTCTTATAATACAACTTGAATGTTAACAAAGTTGTTCTCAGTTTAAAAATGCCAACTAAACCCCAGTTAAGCTATCAATTTCTCAACTTTATCTAAATCAAATTAATAAAAAAATTTAATCAAATAATAAGCTGTACATAAAATAAATAATATTATCCGATTTTTTCTATACCTAAAATAAATAATTTTATTAGAAAATTATTTGATTATTAATTTATAAACTTTATCTAAATGAAATGAATACAATAATTTAATCAAATAGTTTTCTAAACCTAAAAGAAATAATTGTATTAATTTAATTTAGGTATAGAAAATTATTTGATTAAATTATTTTTTTAATTTATTTAAGTTATAGTTTTATTTGTTTTTATTAATTAATTAATTTGAAATAATTGCACAGCAAAATTTGCCTAATTAGTTGCACGAATTGCGCATCCGAAATTTCGGCGCGTAGCTGAAAATATGTTTACTGATGTCTCAAGTACTCTATCGGCTCTATTGTTCAGTTGGGCCATGCGGTGCATAATGCCAGTTATTAGAACAGCTGTGGCAATAACAACAGCAACGCCCCTCAGCGGGCCAGAACAAAGGGACAAGCGGGCGGGCGGGCGGACGGACGGACGGACGGACGTCAGCGAAGATGAAGCGGTACCGGAACAAAGGTCTAACAATGGTCCATTGTGGCCATTGAAGCACACAAAATAAAAGTGGCAAATGCGAGTGCACGGCAATTGTTTGAGCCATGTCGCTTATCGGGCTTGTTAATCAGTTTACATGAGGCTCGCTGACTTTGCTCAATGCGCGATAGAACCCTCGGCAGGACCCAGTAGAGCCGGTAGAGCTCTACCCTGCTGTCTCTCTCGCGATTGAGATTGCGATTGCGATGCCGATTGCGATTGCGTTGCCTGCTACTCGAATTTGAACTTTGGTTTTAAGTTACCATCAAAATTATGTACAGATTTGACACGTGATTAGAAAACATGCAGTTTGTGTGGTACCGTTAGTTCGCAGGGGGAAGTACCCACCCAACGCTTATATTATATTTCCTTTTAGCTATCAAAGCAAGAGAGCTTCTGGTTTTTTCTACTATTATCTTAATTTTATCTTGATAGAGACGCCCATCAAAGTAGCCTATTTAAAGTTTTAAATACCTATAACTTTTATTCCTCTCTTATTTTATCTTAGCCCTATTTTATCTTGATAGAGGCACCCATTCAATTTTATTAACTTGAACTTATTTAGCATATCATTAACTGTCCCTAGTATGATTTGTGATTGTTTTAAGGCATTCTATTCCTCTCCAGCACTTAATCTTATCTATATTATAGTCCGTCTGAGGTGTGAGCCTTCCCATATTTCAGCAAGATAAGCCCAGGAACTACCCTCTACTGCATTTGAAATACCTGTAGCTTATTTAGCATAGCATTAAGTGCACTTAGCTAGCCTCAGGTGTGACGTGTGCTTAGCCAATGCTTATTATTTCAATGCCAGCACTTGCTGTTCCAGTCGCAAGCTAACCATTTTCGATCGGGACATTCCGGTACGGCCCATATATGGTTAGGTACAATATTTATAAATATATATTTACAATGGCCTCAAGTTGAGTTGTATCGGGGCGTAAAGCGACATGTTCTTGTTCCACTTAACGATACGCCACGCATACCGCACACACTCACACACTCACACACACACGCACACACACACACACACACACACATTGAGCCGGTACGGTTACTGATCCCTGATCCCTGCTCGGGCGCCTTTTTTTACTTTTAACCATGCATTCCAGTTCCATTGTTATTGTTGTTGCATGTAATTGTTTTTGTTTATTTTGTTGCTGTTGTTTCATGTCGTGTTTAGTTGCCATAATGCTCCTGTGTTTGTTGTTGTACGAGGCGAATTTGTTTGTTTTATGGCCGCATAAAATTTAATGCCGCATAAAGTTATCGCCTAACGAGCTCAACGGCAAACGACGCCCTGTGCGACGCGCACAGTCCACCCTGTCCCCCAGTTACATGTTCTTTCCCTTCCCCCTTCCACACCCTTCCCCACTCCCTGTTCGAACGTTTTGCGAGCAATTTTAATTTGCGATGCATTCCCATTGCTTTGCAGCTATTTTCAGGCGCTGCGACATTTTTTATTGTGTTTTATTTCATTTTATTTTATTTTTTTTTTGCTTTCTCGATTGGCGTCTTGTAATTTGAGCGTAATTCACGTAAACAGCAAATTCCGATGCAGCGCGCTGCAGATGCCGGCAACGGACAGAGGCGTCGTTTAAGGGGGGCATCCCTAAAGAAAAATAATATGAAATACTCAAATATATTAATCAATACAGAAGAAGATTAAGAATGATTTTTCAGTAGTTTAATAAGTTCTCTCTCTTTTTGCTGCACTCTTGAATACGCTTAAATTTCTGTTCAAAATTAAATTTTAAATTATTTTCATCTAATTTTTAACTTTATTAAAATATTAAAGTTTTGTATGCAAAGTATAAAATCTTAGTTATAATATGTAGAAATGAAAAAAATGTTTCAAAATAAAACACAGCTCTATGTATAAGAGCAAGAACTGCCTGAATTAAAATTGTTTTCCCTGTTTCCATTAATTTTTTGTTCAGCCCCTCCCCATTGGAACGCCTCTGGGCAGTCGTTTCGCTGGGCAGTCAATTTGCTTGACACCTCACGTTCATCAATGGGCAAACAGAAGTCGCCGCATCGCCTGTCACTTTCAGCTCGCAGTTTTCAGTTTTCAGCTTGCAGTTTGCAGCCAGACTGGATCTCTCACGCGCTCGCTCAGTCACGCATTCAGGCAGTCCACAGGTCCACTTGGCCAATGTTGTCCTCCATGTTGTTGTCCTGGCCGACAAACATATCAATCTGTAGCTGTCAATGTGTGCGTAATTATTCCAGCAATTTGTTGCTGCGCCAATTGCAGCTGAATTCCAGACGCAGCGGCAGCAAACTGCCAAAGTTCGCTCTTTCCCACTCTCTCTTTCTCTCTCTCTCTCAGAACTCCCCTTGGCAGGCTCGAATATATTTCTAAATATTTAAGGTACAAATAGAACAAACAGGCATTAAACTCTTGTTTAATTTATTGTTTTTGAGGCAAAAACAAAGGCTGGAAATAATCGAACTAATAAATCTTATAATCGAAACAATCGAAATAAATGTTTTACTGGTAATTTAAGAACTTTTAAGCGCAATAAATTTTTTTACATATTTTAAAGCTAAAGCAAAAGTATTGCAGCACGGATTATTTTTGCTTTAATAAATATAAATTAGATTTTGCGTTTTAACAGTAAAACTCTAAATTTTAGGCGTTTTCGCAAACTGGAATGCGGCTGCTCGATGCACTTGCTTGCCTCATATTACTCGCTGACTCTCTCTTTATATATATATATTTATATGTATATCCCCTCTCTCGCTCTTTCACCCATTATCTCTCTCTCTCTATCTCGTTTTCATATTTTTTTGCTTAATTGTTTTTTCTCGCTCTCGCGTTGGCAATTCTCAATTCCGCTTCGAGGCTCGCTTCAAGTATTTCGCATCATTCGTAATTTTTGTTTTTTTGCTGCTCTGCTGAAATGTGTGAAATTTATTGCCAGCAATTTGGGTTGCATGTCATTCCAGGGGCGAATGCGATGCGACACGATGCAGTTGCCACATTGCAACGTTGCAATAATGAAAAGCGGAAATGCATGCCACATGCGGCACATGGAGGAACGCGGATCGCGGATCGTGAATTGGTATTGGTGGGCTCTGCCTTATGTATGTCATTAGCCGCTAATGGGCTAATCCATCAAATAATGCACTCTCTCTCTCTCTCTCTCTCTCTCTCTCTCTCTCTCTCTCTCTCTCTCTCTCTCTCTCTGATCCGCTCTGACCCGATCCACAAATATAATAAATGACTGTTTTTTTGGTTGCAGACAAAAATCAATTGGACTGGCGAGTTGAGTGTTGCGGCTAATTGATGGATGCGCCCCGTCGCACATATATCAAAATATCACCTGGTCGATCAAAAATACAGGTAGCCAAACAGGTAGCCCAGAACAGTTCAACTATCGGCTAACTGGCCCCAAGGAAAACGGGGCACGCGCGAGCATCATTTATCATGCAACAACTCCCAACTCCAAGCTCCAAACTCCAAACTTCAACTTCAACTTCAACTTCAACTTGGACTGCGACCCCCGAACCCAAATGCCCCAAAACCGAAACCGAAACCGAAACCAACTCCGACCCCGACTGAGCGCCCTTTTTTATTATTATTATTTATTTATTTTTTTTGTTTTTGTATTTTTGTTTTTGTTGCAGCGTTTATTAGCGGGCGCCTCGCTTATTGGCATTTTGGCAACGCCCAAACTTATTGGCCAGCAGACAGACAGACAGACTGAGGTCAGTGCCAAGTATGATTTATGCAGATTTGTATAAACTGTTTATATATATATAGTACCTTTTCATACACATATATTTTAAAAATTTTGATAAATTTGGCAACTTTTTAAATGCATTTAAAGTGCATTAAATTAAATTGAATCAAATAAAAAAAATAATAATTAAAGTAATTACAATCTTAATTTTAACTTGAATTTTAGCTTGCGTTTATTTTAAGTATGTAAATATAAGGATTTTTTAAGAAACAAAATAAATAAATATTACAAAAAAATAAAACAAAAAATAAAAATAGTAAATACTTTATTTACTTGCTTTTTTATTATGCATTTTTTTTTTTTTATTTATTTATTTAATTTAAAATATTCTATCTTTTTTCGAATATTCTAAAGTTCGGTTCTATTTATATATATATATACACTGTATTACAAATTTAAAAAAAAATTGTTCCTAATTTGGAATGTTGTTAAAACCACTTCACGCTTAACTACAGGGTATCTTGAAGGCAAGCACTTTTGCCTTTAACGTGCTTCCTGAACTCTCAGCAATATTTGTTTTTCTTTCTCACTCTCTTAAACTAGTACCGGAATTATTGCCTAGGGCGTTACTAAACGGTGAAGCGATCCATAAAGATTACGACACACACTCTTTTACACACACACACACACACACTTGAGAATTCCCACACAAAGAGCATGTTTTGTTTTTAGTCAAATGATCCGCTGTGATTTTAATGCCATTTTATGAGCCTGGCGCCAACGATGAAATGGGGATGGGGAGGGGAGGGGGGCACTACTAGAAGTATAGAAGAAGAGATCACCTGGCTGGCTATAAAGTTTTAATTATGTCCCATAAAGTTAGCCGGACACAGCCAACGCCCAACGATCAAGCCATAAAAACAAAAAACAAAAAAACAAACACACAAAAAGCGAAATTAAGTTGTTTCGAATGCGATTCGAAGATCGTTAAACGGGGCAAACTACTTTTGGCTGACGGTGTCAACGAGGCAGGAGCTGCCCAGCTTGGAAATCCGTAAGCACGACAAAGTGCATAAAAAAACGGATATCAAAGCATATTTGCCGCAAATCCTTTAATACAAATCGCAGCAGATTTTTTTGAGGCCAAAGTTGATATAGATAAAATTTTCCCAGTCGAGGATCTATGGAAACTGTCCAAAAGAAATTCAAGCGTGAAAGCGTTTCCAATAAAAAAAGAAGAAGAAGAACCAAAAAACGAAGACGAAGAAGAAGAAGAAGCAGGAACAAAAGGATTGCCCCGCAGCAAACGCCGAACTCGAAGCGATTCCTGTGAAACGCGCGCCGAAAACAAAAGCCAAGTTCAGAATCAGAATCAGAATTCCAACCACAAGGCTTGTTATCATTTTAATCCGCAGACTTCTTTTGATACTCTGCACTGCAAATGGCTCAAAGGGCATATTAGGTTTGAAACTAGGGTTTTTATTTTTTTGTTTCTGCAAATCAGTTCAATGTAAACGAAGTCTTAATTTAATTTTAAAAAAATAATAAGCAATAAATTCAAACAAAATTTGGAATGTTTTGTATCTTTTTAGTTCCTTTAAATTTAAATTATGTTAGATAAATTTTTAATTAAGTTTTTCATTGCATAACAATTTTTTATCCATCCATCTGTTACCTACAAAAAATGCTTCACAAAAATTAAAAAATAATAAATAAATCCTATAGTTTAATTCCGGTAACATTGAAATTGCCTATATAGAAACTACTTATGAAAATTGAGAATTGAGATTAATTGAAAGACATGACTAAAAATTTATTTTTGGCTCAAGCAGTAAAAAAATTTATATATGTTTTCAACTATTTTTATTTTTTGTTTTTTTTTTTTATTCTTAAGCTTGTTTTTTCGAGGCTTTCTATTCAGCTGGTTTCACACAGTAAACAGCGTATGTGGCAGTCGGTAACTGCCGTCTGCAGCATTCTCGCTTGGCTTTTGATTCCTTTGAATGAAATCCAAAACCAAAAATGCAGCAGCCGCCAGGCACTTGCCGTACCCCAAACCCAAGCCAAAAAAAAACCCTCTACCAAACACCATCCTGAGGTACATTTTTTATTGTCTTCTTCTTCTTCATTATTTTTTTTTTTGTGGGTTCTGTTGCATCAAGCGTGAAAATACCGCGAAATTCGCTGTATTTTTTTCCCCCTCTTCTATTCGAGCTGAAAATGACTGCGACTTTGGCTGCATTATTATGAATTCTTTTTTTTCCAGTATTATTTTTTGAAATTATGAAAATGTAAACAAAAATGAACAAAAATAAGCGTTAACATGGCAACAATCGCCTCCTGCTGCGACATTGAATTATTGTTATTATACATTTTTACGACACTCTCCACTTTGGTCAACGTCTTTCTTTATGTCCGCTGTCTTCTGCTTCTGATTCTTCAGCGTATTCTTCAGCTGCCTCTTTATTGTTATTGTTATTGTTGTTGTTGTTATTAGCTTTATTGTTATGACCGCGTAAGTTTGCCTATATTATCTCCCCCAAATTTAATACCGAGCTTTGGACACAAATCGATCATTATCATTGATCAACATTCAAATTTGTTTCAATTTAACGATTTCGATCGGAACGAATTTTAGAATAGATTTTTAACAGGTGCTGAAAACTCAGACTATATATTTAATTTTTTATATTATTCTATTTACACTTTAGTTAACAATTTTGATTGAATTCAAAAGAATTTCGGAAGCCCAGCCTCAAGGACCTGTTATTCGAAGGAATTTATTTGCAGCTTTAAAAAATAATCTCAATAATGCTTAAATTTAAATTTTAAGTTTTGAATACTCAAGAACTTGGTATTTTAGAGAATTAATTTGCAACTTTAAAAATTAATTTTAATACTGTTTAAATTTAAGATTTAAGTTTTAAATATTAATTTAATTTTTTTAATTATTTATATTTTCAAATTTCAAGAATGCTTCAATTTAAAGATTAAGTTTCAAATATTTATTTTATACTCAAAAACAAAAAATAATTAAGAATCTTTTACTTTAATTAAACTTGATCAAGTTGTAAATTTTTTACTTTAGAATAAATTCTTAATGCAACTTTTCTCAATCCCAAAATTTTCTTAATAAACTCAAATAGACTAATTAACTATCATATTATTTGCACTTAATCAAAGAATTCGGTTCGATTATGAATTAATGAATGACTTAAACTTTAATTAGGAATTTTTTAAGAACATGATTCGGTTTGGATTTTCTTCTTCTTTTTTTTGGAGTACCCACATCACCGTTATCTGTGGTAGTGCCGCTACCTCATCTGAATGTGTCAAAAAGCGCAACCTCATCAGCGTCAACAGTTTATTTTAGCGCATTTCTAATCAGAGATTAAAAAGGCCGCCCCCGTGGAGACAACGCCCACTGATTGTTTCCTTTCGTACACTTAACGCTGCCTCATTCACAACCCCCCGACCATCCCCTCGAGTTACGCAATTGTTGTTGTTGTTGTTGTTGTGTCAAAATGCAAAATTCAATTGTTTAGCCCTTTGTCGAGCGCCGCAGGAGATGACAGAGAGCAGGAGATGGGGTAGATTCAAAAAGGATGAGATGTGGAAGTTGCAGTAATTTAGGGAAAATTGACATAAAAATCCATTTGTCAGCCCCTTCAGATTAGAATCAAGGATTTAAAATGTAATTTGATTCATGGGTTCTCTCTCTCACTCTCTTTCACTCTCTCTCTCTGTTTCAGGAGAAAATGCTATCAAAAGAGCAAAGCGTGACCCCAGAAAAAAATCAGACGGGCAAACCGGGAACCCGGGAACCCGGGAACCAGGAACCAGGAACCAGGCATGATTGCAAAAACAACACCAATAAATGACAACAAACACACCCCCCTGGCATAGGGAAACATTAAGGAAGGGGGATTCCCTTGGCCCGGGCATCGGATTGCGCGCATCAGCGACGACTGTGGTCTGGTCTGCGTGCGGAGCGGGTGCTGGTAGTGCCGGTAGTGTTGCACCCGGTACGGCCGGCACGGGTAATCGTCTGGTACTCGACTGGCAGCGAGGAGCACTTCTGGGGGTTGGCAACGGCCGAGTGATTTTTGGGCTCGACTCGGAAGGATGCGAGGGTGTCGCGTCGAGAGCTCAAATCTCCCGAGTGCTATTTTATGCCGAAGTGTGCCAGACGCCAGATCCAGACCCCATCCAGTACCAGTTGCTGGGAGGAAAGGCGGGGGGGCGGGGGGTAGTAACGAGGAGTTTTTGTGCAACCGGTTGAGTCCATTAATCATTTTCTAATTTGTGGAATGCAGAGTGTGGCTGAGTGGAATGCCGCTGGCCCAAGAGGGTCGCTCCCCACGGGCACACGGGTTACAATTCTCCACCTCCTCCCCCTCCTCCTTCTTCTTCTTCTTCTTGTTGCTGCTGCTGCTGCTCTGACGCTCAAAATGAAATTTTCACATCTGTAATTTGTTAAGTGCGTTTGTTATTTCCATCGAATTATTTCACTTTTATGGGTTAAGTGCTTTTTGAATTATGTTGTTTTTGTTGTTGTTGTTCTCTTTGTTTACCTCGGCCTGGCACATCCTTGAGGGTTGCCACTATTAGGCAACTCTGGCAGGAAATGCAGACGCAGACAGTTTACCTAAATTAGTTGTCTGGGAATTGCCCGCCTCTCCCCCCCCCCCCCCTACCCAACCCCCCGCATAAATGAGGGAGGAATCGGGTCATAGGCTATGCTGAGCACTTGGAGCCAAACTTCCTTGGAACTCAGCTCCATTCTCAGGACTCCACATCTGGATAATGTATATCCAAGCGTGAGGGAAATAATCAACAAACTTTTTGTTCCCCAAATTTAAATAACACTTGCTTTTTTTTTGACTGAAAATATTAAATAAATAGAAATTTTAAAAAAAATCGAAAAAGGCAAAATATATATATTTTTTATATTTTCTTACTTTTGTCTAATAGTTCCTATATCGGCCAAATAATATATATACATATACGCTTACATATTATTCATGCCAATTTCACGTCCTGTTAAATTTTAACAGCTGCTGACGATCCACGCAGAAGTTATTCAACAACAGGTTTTCTGTAGAATTGCACTTTTATGTTAATTGTCTTGCAAGGCAAATTCGACCCCTCTATGCGATTCTCATGAATTCAAGTAAGGCCTGCAGACTTTTGCAAGTGCAATTCTACAGAAAACCTTTTTTGGAATAACTTCTGCGAGGATCGTCAAAAGCTGTTAAAATTCAACAGGACGCAAAATTGGCATGAATATTATAGTATTAAATATATTTTATATATATACAACAATTCTTTGATGCTCTCTTCGACTTGAAGTGAAATCAATCCCATCGCCTGGCAAGTGTCTGCACAGAATTTTATGTGTGGCGTTGAATCGAAATACTTCCAGCTCATAAAGTTCGAATCAACGACTGAATTTTAAGTTGATTTCACTTGATTACTTCATTTGCGAGCAGCGGCAGCGACTAATGGCAAAATTATTGCGATTGCCATTGATTTTGTGACAAGTGAATATTTGCGCATTTGTCTAACCAGTGTTATCCTGGGGCATGTCCTCGGGGTGCAAAGGGCGCACGCTTCCTTCCTTCCGTCCGTCCGTCCGTCCGTTTGTCCGTTCGCTTGTCGAGGGTGTCATTTGGTAATTGTTACAAGCTGCCGCATATTTGGACAGCCCGACGCACTCAAAACAAACAAATGAGCCAAGTCGCATCGCATCCAGGATCAACCCCTATTTCTAACTTCAACATTTTGTAAGCGGATACGCACAAAGGACACCACAAGAGACACACACAGGATCAGAGATTAGGGGTGGGGGGGGGGGGGTTTGCGGGGGCGCCTGCCAGCAACTGTCATTAGTTTACAGTTGTCTGATTCCATTTCAATATTGTGATCGATGATGACGTCGTCTCTCCTTTCAGATGCTGCACAACAAAATCGAATGAGAATTACTGAATAATCTAATGTATATATGTATATATTCTACACTCAGTTATATATAGTTGTAAGTAAGATTTGAATACCGGATTTTTTCTTACGTTGGGTTGTTGCGAAAATATTAGTTTAAAATAATAAAAATTATTTAAAAAGTTTTTTCTTAATAACTCTTTTGAATCCAATTTTTGTTTTAATGCTGTATCGAAATAAAATAATAATAATTATATTTAAATATTTTTTCTTAACAATTTTTTTTTTATTTTCCACGCATTTTTCTATCATCAGAATTTTTTAAATCAGGCAAACCTGAATTTTTTTCAAATGAGTTTGATAAATACAAAAAGATTTTTTTGCAACCTTTTCCACACTAGAAAATGAAATTTTCTAAATTGTTGTACAAAAAAAATTCAAAAGTTAAGTTCTATTCAAAATATGCAGCTTTTCAGTCCTTCAATCAGTCAGTCAATCAATCAGACTGTAAAAAAACTTTATATATAATATTTACTTTCACAATATTCCCACAAAATTTTCCCCTTTCATTACTATAACTTTTTTTTATCGCTAGATATAAGCATTGTAATTTAAAAAAAAAAAACAAATTATTTGCTATATATTTATGTGATATTTTTTAAAATATATAATTTTTAATTATAGTTATATAAAGTTTTAGGTTTTTTTCTGTTGTTATACCTCTAGATTTATTTTGTATTTAAATAAAAAAAATTCAAAGATTTTTTTTAAATTTAGAAATTATAATTCTAATCATTTTTATAACTAAATAATATTAAATTTGAATATCAAACAGTTTCTATATGCACAGATATAAATAAATATATATTTTTGTTAATTGGAGGTTTTCATCATTGTCTGCAAGTTTGAGTGCTGTAAATCATAATGAATACACTCGAATTGCTCGTTTTAGTTGGCAGCAGAGTGCAGCAGCAATTTAATGTGGCTCATGTTGCCCGAAATGGCCCTCAAATGTACCGCAAGATGTGTTGGCCGCCCCCTCGAGCTTTTCCAAATATGAAAAACTGACGACATCTGAAGCTGCTGCTAATGCGGCTGCAACAGTTGCTGCTGCTGATGTTTTCAGCAACTGTTGCTGCTGGGACAAGTGACGCCGTCGATATGATTTGTGATTTACAACAGGTTTCAATTAACAAAAGAGAGGAACATTCTCTCCCTTACGAAGGGTATTTACAAATTAGTCATCAAGTATGCAACACATAAAAGAAGCTGACGATCGAACTGATGTCGTATATATCTCTAAATAGTTGTCAACTGTTTCTTTGCAAACTCTAAAAAACACTATCTGAATAGGCCTGAAATTTATTTTATATTACTTAAACTAATTTTTTAAATTTTTGTGTGAATTTTTATATGAATTTTCAAAAGCAGTTTCTAGTTTCTTTTATACAAAATTTAATTCGTTTCTTTAATTAATTAGTAATTAGTTTATTGTAAGAAAAATAAATATATAAAAGAAAAGTTAAAAAATAATTTGGTATAAATTAATAAAAATTAAATTCATTTGACAGCAAGCAATCAACCGCTAGAGGGCGCCCCAAAAGAAAAATGATTTTATATTTTACACAAATAAAATATAATTTATTAAAAATCAAGAAACATTAATTTACATAAATTTATAAAAAATTAAATATGAAAACAACTGCCAGCAAAAGTTAGTGTATCTTAGTGTTCGGCTCATCCAAATGAATTTCTTTTTTTGTGAGTGTTTTTTTGTTTTTGCATTTGGAAAGTGAGCAGCTGAGAGGCGTTGACAGGGACATAAATAAAGGTCGTTTAAGTATCAAGTAATGCTAGACGAATAGTTTAAAGTTTGATTCCCTCTCTCTCTCTCTCCCTCTCCATCTCTTTTGTGTAAGCGGAGACGCCGCTGCGCTCCCGAGGGGCAGCTAGAAGAAGAAGAAGCAAATTCAGTTGCATGTTGCATGTTGCAGTTGCAGTTGCCGGGCGACTAATTGAAGACAAGGCGGCAACGATTGCGGCATAAATTAGACAACAAACCAAACAACAACAACAAGAGTGCCATTAAGTGGATAGAGGGAAGCGGGGGAGGGGGGAGGGGCGGAGACATAGTCAACGGCTGGGGGTAAAATTGAAAATGTCTGATGGATTGTTAAATGTGTATGAAATGTCGCGGCGACATATTTCAATTAAAAATGCGACGCGACGTCGACGCAACAAAAATTCATATACCCTGTAAAATAGTTGCATATATCTTACAAATCATACGAACTCAACTAGGGTACTACGTATTTGCATTCATATATTTTTTGAATTTTTAATACATACTTTTTTTAGATGCGCTCACTGGGGGCGTGGCAAATTGATAAAAATCCCTATATCTTGGTGAGGTGAGTAAAACACAAAAATTCATAAGCTCAGCAATTTTAGAGCTAAAGTTACAGTAACAGAGAGTTCCTTTAAAAATTGAGCCAAAAATTTTCAGCCACGCCCACAAAATACAAAAAATCAATATTTATCCAAAGTAATATTTTTTCTTTTGTTTTTCGATTTCGACTGTTTTTAGCTTTTAATCAAATCAGTTGAAACGTAAAATCAAAAGTATATTTTTAATATAATATATAAATAAATATAATTTGTATAAAAATAATAGCAAAAAAATATAGTTTTTAATATTATTATTATTTAAACTATGGGCTATAGTTAGGTGCTATGAACCCAAATAGTTTTGGAATATTTATAAATCATGAAACTGTTGCTAAAATTTACTGGGTAACTGCTGGTCGTGCCTGCTGCTGCTAACATCTTAATCATGTGCGTAATTTTGGGGCTCATTAAATTCAAATGGAATTTTGTTAAAGGCAAACATAATCCGCTCATAAACATTTATTTGTTGCCCGCTACAAAATCAAAAACCAAACCCCCCTTCCCTGCCTCCCCCCTTTTTGTTCGTAGAGGTGGCCCCACACCTTGGCCAGCTTCTGATTATAAATCACATGCTGCTTTCGAAGGATTTGCTTGGCTCAGCTTGTCAGAGACCCCCTCACCCCTCCTCCCCCCTCCCCCGCTGTCTACCCGCCTGACGGGCCACGTGTAGTGCGTGCAGCGCACTTAAGACTCGCAACGAATCCTACACAACACTGGCCAATTGGGCGCCACCAGCTCAAAAATCTAATTTCAAGCACCAGAGAGCAGCAAAAAAACCAAAACAAAAATAAAACATGAAAACGGGAAAAAGGCCACCCCAAAAAGGGAGCTGAATTCAAGGCCGTGGTGAATTTTTGTGACCGGCTTCTGTTCCACATCGCTAGCTTAACGATTTTAACTGCTGTCAGAGTTTGTTGGCCATTTGATGTCTTAATGCCCACCCTGCGACCCCTCACCCCCTCCCCTCCCCTGCTGTTTGGTGGGTGAATTTTAATCAAATGGATTTGTTTCTATTTTCTATCTAATTTTCCCCAGTGCAAATGCCCAAAAATAGACAACAGACAGACATAGGGCAACAAACACCAATCACAACTCCTCCTCCTCCTCCTCCTCCTCCTCCTCCTCCTCCTCCGAGATTTCCCAGTGTTGCAAAGAGGTGTCAACAGGGCACCCACGATTTATTCTCTCGCTCCCTCTGAGATCTCGGGGTATTAACTGGCCTGGGTGCAGCGATAATTCACAATTCTCAATATCTAAAAGAACTTTCGAAATCAGAATACATTGATGGGATCCCTTCTGGATTCCTCAGATAAATGGGATATATTACAAAATGAAAAATGTGGGATAGTAAGAGAAATTTATCAGAATAAAGATAAATATAGATATCGAAATATTTTAGTAGATAGTTAGACAGATCGATGAATACAGAAATATAGATAGGTATATAGATATATATATAGATGGATAATATATTCGAGTATTATTTGTTACCCAATTCTTAACTTTTTTGTTAAACCACACCTCTTAATATATATTGCTATACAAATATACTTTTTATACCTTTACAAAAATTTATAAAACCATCTTAGAATTATATAAATCCAATTTTAGATATAATATTCATTTTATTATTTTCAGCTACAAGTGACAGGTTCATGTCTGTGCTTATCCCATTTAACTACCAATGTACAGAAATAAAGCAAATCAAAGCTCAAACACTGGGAACACTTTAAACTGAAAGCACTTAGCAGCGACTCAAACACATGCAAAAGTTTGGCAGCATTTCACAGTTGCAGCCCGCCAGTATGCTATTCTCATAATATATTACTATATACAACAACCTTAGCACGTACACAGAACCAAATAAAATAAAACAGTACTGGCTAGCAGCAGCATAACAGTGCTGTAAAATGGCAGCAGCAGCGCGCGCCAAACTATCGATGCCAACCACATCGTTAAAACCAACACCATCGATATAGCGACAGCTGCAACCGTGGGCAGGCAATAACAGCGCAACAACATTACAGCACGCATGTTGGATAAGCAGACGCCAGTCGGTTTTTTGTATTCGTTCAGCGCAGACGTGTCGCTCGCCGTCATACGGATTCATTTTTTTTTCGATTTAATTATTTTCTTGACGCGCTTGAAATTCAACTGTGGTTCGTTCAACTGACGCGAAGTGAAGTTCGAGAGTGTATTATAAATTTTTGTTCGTACCACAAATTGATAAACAAAAGCACCAAAATGGCATTGAACGTAGAAAGAGAAGAAAAGTGAAAAGCAAATTTTCTGCTACGCTTGAGAACCGAAACGAAACAGGCATCAGCAGCAGCAGCAACAACAACAACAATTGTGAGACGCAGACGAAAGCGAATAGCTGAAGAGAAGCAGAGAAAAGATCATGCGTGCTTGACGACTGCGACGACGACGACGACGACGCAACGCTTGCAGCGCTGTCGGGAGGGGGCAGAGGGTGACAAACAACTAGTGCCAAACAATGCAAGAAACGACAACAACAAGAAAACGAGCAGCAACAACAACAACAGTATTTGTATTTCCACATAATTGACAAACGTGAGCACAGGAAGCCACACAAGAGAGAGCAACATTAGACGAGGGAAATAAGACAGAGAACAACACAAAAAACCGCTCATTGGCATCTCAGATATGCACACATGTATTGTTGTCTTCGAACAGGAGATTTAATAAAAATGTGTGTTGTGTGCAAGCGCCAAGAAACCTTAAAATACAACAACAAATGCGCCAGTATTAATATTTGCCCTGTAAACAGAAAGGAGACGGATACAAAAACAGTGTTGTGTGCAGCCAAAATGTGCGAGTGCAGCTTGAAAAGCAACAAGAAGGTCAGTGTTGTGTGCAGCTGCAGCATATTGCGCCAGTATTAGTATTAGACTTGAACAGCTCTCTTTTTGCCAAAATGGAGATAGTGTTGTGTGCAGCTATAACAAGTGTGCATTAGTATTATATTAACACACTACTTTTTTTTGTTGTTTTTTTTTGCACAAAATAACCGTGTTGCGTTTAGCCAAAAAGTGCATATTTTACAAACGCAAAACGTTAGTTAAAAGAGCGGTGTGTAAAACAGTGTTGTGTGCAGCTCAGACCCGTGCAGGTGCAGCCAAAACAAAGACCAGTCAAAAACAAGAGTGTTGCGGGCAAAAGTGAAAACCTTAAAGAACGAAAACAAAAAAAGCAGCAGTTGAAACAAATAGAGTTGCGTGCACATTTCTTGCGCTAAGCGAACAGAACTAAGGCTCAGTGTTGCGTGCTGCGCTTGAAGGAAGCACAAAAAAAAAAAAAAAACAGTGTTGCGTGCTGCAAGACAACAAATGAACGCAATGAAATTTGTTTGGTTGCTGCTGCTGCTGCTGATCAGCGCGATCAGCAGTCAAGAGGAGGAGGAGGAACCGGCCACGGGCAGCGCAGTGGCCACAACACCTGCCGCCACGGGCCGAGCGCCGCCGCCGCGCGTCCAGCTGAACAAATGCTGTCACCAGGGCGAATTCCTGAACGAGAGCACGCTGGAGTGCATCGCTGGCGCCTCGGATCGCTGGGTCCCGCTGGTGTTCCTTGTGCAGCAGCAGCGCTTCTTCAAGCCGAAGGGCGACAAGCCGCGCTTCATCAAGTTCCTGCCGAACGTGCGGCCCGTTTGCCCCGTGCCCGGCCAGCAGCCGGAGCTGTTCAGCAGCCGGCAGGCGAACGTGGTCCTCTTCCCCAACGGCACCATGTCGGTGCGTGAGCGCGGCCTGCTCGTCCAGCCGCCCGGCTACTGTGTGGACCAGGACATCGCGCTCGTCTGCATCGATCAGGAACCGGCGCCAGCGACACAACTCCAACCGGGCACGGGCACAGTTCCGGCCGGGGAGCTGAAGCCGGCGCCGTTGCAGCTGCGCATGCGCAAATGCTGCGGACAGCGGGGCAGCTACGACAGCGTCGCCAAGAACTGCACCCTGCGGCCGGACGGACAGCGGCAGCTGCAGCTGGCCCCACAGCTTGAGCCGGGCAGCTATCTGACCACATACGGGCTGCCGGAGTGCCGGGGCGGCAATAATGTGAACGATTATGCCATCGCCGGCGATTGGCACGAGGCGATCCTCAATCGGAGCACCGGCTCGCTCCGGCTGGCGCACACGGATCTGAATGCGCTGCAGTACTGCCTGGAGCATACGGAGCGGGCGGGCGAGGTGAAGATCATCGCCTGCAGCCAGCACTTTCAGCACGATCACCACAATCCGGACACGTACGGCGCCGGCGGCGAGGATGGCCTCCAAAAGGCCGTACTCGATGTGGGCATCATCATATCGATTGTCTTCCTGGCGGCCACCCTGGTCGCCGGCTATATGCTGCCGGCTGTGCATCATGCGCTCCACTGGCGCTGCCAGATCTACTATGTGTTCTGTCTGCTGCTCGGCAAGATTCTGCTGGCCATCGAGGAGCTGAGCACGGCTCTGGCGCCGGGCACCGTCAGCTGCCTCTTGGTGGCCATGGGCATGCAGTTCTTCTTTCTGAGCGCGTTCTTCTGGCTGAACACCATGTGCTTCAACATCTGGTGGACGTTCCGTGACTTTCGGCCCAGCTCCCTCGAACGCAACCAGGAGGCACTGCGTCTCCGGCTCTACTCCGCCTATGCCTGGGGATTGCCTCTGCTAATTTGCGCAATTGCCGCCTGCGTTGATCAGCTGCCGGAGTCGGAGACCTCCCTGCTCCGGCCGGGCTTTGGCCAGCTCTTCTGCTGGTTCGACAATCGCTCCCTGGCCATTTTTGCCTACTTCTACGGCCCCATCGGTCTGCTGCTCTGCGCCAACATTGTGCTCTTCATCTCCACCACGCATCAGCTCACCTGCGGCCTCTGGAAGCGCGACGATGTCAAGTCCACGTCCGAGAAATCGGCGCTGGGTCGCGTCTGCCTCAAGCTGGTTGTTGTGATGGGCGTCACCTGGATCTGGGAGATCATCTCGTGGCTGGTGGGCGGACCGCACGGCGCCTGGCTGCTCACCGATCTGATCAACGCCCTCCAGGGCGTCTTCATCTTCATTGTCGTCGGCTGCCAGCCGCAGGTGTGGACCGCCTGCAAGCGTTTCTGCTGCTCCCGGCTGCCGCACGACATCACCAACACCACCAACGGTGTCCAGCACTCGAGCAGCTCCCAGGGCCTGCCATCGATGGCCAACGGCACCGAGTTCACCCAGAACACCTCCATGAATGTGACAACAACAACGGCGATGTCACCAGCCAGCCCCACCTCGGAGGAGGCGCCCCCCATCCCCCCAACAACAACAGCAACCAAGATACCCATGGAGACCATCTGCTAAGGTAAGCCAAGTGCATGTTTACCCATAAATGTGATAAGTTGATGTTTGGGATCAGCAAACAGACGCACAGGTAAATCTTGTAATCGACAACCGCACCCAAGTCTCTGTTTAACCAGCCTAAGAGCCCTCAATTGACCCACTTTCTCTGCAAACATATTTGCTTAGTTGCAACCAAAAAAATAATACCCAAGTTGGTTCATTGTACCCTCAACACATTCAAAATAATTAAAAAATGGTCTGAGTTTTCTACAAACCGGTGTATATATATTCTTGATCAGTCGATTTAGCCATGTCCGTCCGTCTGACTTTCTTTCTAAAGGCTTAAACTTTTCGATTATATACTCTCCTCAACCATACGTAGAACTAGTTTATTATTTTTCTTTTTCGAAATATTACCCCGTTTTTTGATATATCGATAAAAATCGATCACAAGACTTCGTTTTCTTAGCATATCTCGTAAACTATAAAAGCTAGAGCCACCAAATTTACTGTATTGTTTTCGCATAAAGCAGACTCAAGTCTGGAATATTTCGGATTTTGGATACATCGCCCCACTTGTCCCAAATCTCGAATAAAAATAAACACTTCTATACAGAAAGATTTTGCCCCATAGACTCCTAGATAACAATTTGCCCGATATAAGTACCCCATTTGCTTAGTAAGCACTAGTTTCGATCGGTCTGTGTCTTACTCATCGTCTGTCTACAAAAAAATATATATAATACAAAATAAAAGCAGCTGTGCCAGGCTTTATTAGTTTACCTAAAAGCTGAGGTAATACGATCCGACAAGGTCTTGAGTTTGCTATAAGGCACAACAAAAACCGAACAAATGAGAATTAAATGAGTATTACATATGTACGGATGAAAAAATATATAGCTTGTAATATATATTAAAGCATTCATTTAATTCAGTTTTATTATTTATCAAATGTGCCAAAAAAAAAAAAAATTAATAAAAAAAATATTTTTAAAAAATAAGAATATAAAATTCAAATAATTGCTGGAATGTTTAAAAACCTAATTAGTTCTGAAGCTATGCTAAAGTAACTTTTTGTGATGAACAGTTTTAGTTTTTAATCTACAAAAAAAAAAAAACAAATAAAATAATTCCTTTCCACATTGTACCTTTAAAGAGATAAAAGTCTCCTCTTAAGTGGCTGAATATTTTAAAATATATATTATCATTATTATGGGCCTAAAATTCAGTTCTACAATTTCGAATTATTTCAAATGAAATTTCAAACCTATAATTTGTTATCTTTGAATTCATTTGTCATGCAACATAAGGGCATTAAAATTCGATCAAGCCCGATCGGTTAGGAGGGAGTTCTTCACGATCTGACTAATCCGCAGGCATATTTGCAATGTGTTTATTTAATGAGCGTGCGCCTATTTGCAACGCCCACATTAAATGGAAATGCGTGCCAAATACATGTGTCATTTTCCAGCACTGCGGGGGGAATTACAAAACTAACGGGAATCACAGGACATATGCGCTCAATGGCAGGACAATGTGCTGGGCTGAAATCCAGAATTATGAAATAACTGTGCACATGTGCTTGAATATCTTCATTTCCCTCTCCCAGTCTCTTGAGTTTTGATTTTGGAATTTTCTTTGCAAATTTTCCAACACTGCTGGATGAGGCGCCGCGGCGCCTGAGGCATTTTATTGTTGTTGCAATTACTTTTTGCCTGTTGTTGTTTGTTCTACCATTTTTGGCCCGAATGGTAATTTTTCACATTCCATTGTGTGTGTGTGTGTGTGTGTGTGTGTGTGTGTGTGTGTGTGTGTGTGTGTGTGTGTGTGTGTGTGTGTTTGTGTGTGTNNNNGTTATTGTTGTTGCTGTTGTTGTTGAAGCTGTTGTGTGTGTGTGTGTGTGTGTGTGTGTGTGTGTGTGTGTGTGTGTGTGTGTGTGTGTGTGTGTGTGTGTGTGTTGGGTGTGTGTTTGTCTATTTTGTTGCCCTGTTTAATTGCTTTACGGCCATGCGCCAAGTTAACAATTAAGTCTTCTGCTTCTCCTGCCTGCCTGCATTCTTCTTCTTTTTCGACGGCCACTTGAAAGTGCCATAAAAAAAACCAAGAAGAAGAAGAAAATGTGAAATGTTTTTCATTGTTTTTCACTGGAAAACTCATAGAGCTGTTGGTCGTCGTTGGTCATTCGGACATTTCCTGTGGATTTCCACATGGCCATAAAATAATCAGCGCAACCCTTGACACACACGCACACCACTTGTCTCTGTGTGTGTGTGTGTGTGGCATCCTCTTGAAACCATTTAAATGTTATGCATTTTGATAGGCAGCCGGTTGGACAAATGGACACACGTTTTACACACAGTGATAAGCACAACCCCACCCACCCACAATTGACTGCCCCCCACCAATTCCATTCCTCCCCCCTTTTCCCCTCTTGAGCAAGTGTTGCATTGGCGCTGCTGACACATTCTTATAAAATGAGGCTAACAACAATGCAACAAATAGGTGTGCTCGACCTACAGATACCCTGTTAAATCATTATTGTAAACAAAACTGATTTCATTTATAAATAAAAAACACTAGCTTTGAAATTAACTAAGAAATAAATAAAAATCAGTAAAATAATTTTTTATTTGATGAAAATTTTTAGAATAAAATTGACTAAAGAATTATTTAAATTCAATCAAGTTTTTTTTTATTAAAATACAAACGTTTGTCTTTATTTTAAATTTATAAATTACGCTGAAGAAAATTATGGTTGAAATATAAAAAATATAATTTGTGTTGTATATAATATATATATTTATTATATATGCAAGTAAATTTGTAGAATCATAACGATAACAATTAAATCAGGGTATATTATAATGCAAATATCTACTCAAGATTCAGTCTATAAAAATTTGAGGAAAAAATTAACATTATTTAACAACTAATACAAATATTTATCTATGTTTGATAGAAAAGAACACATATTTGTTAATATGTATATATACATAAGTATATACATAATTAATAATCACTTTTACTGCCTGATACATAAACATTAACATTAATCCACTCTCGCAACCAGATTGAAGAGGGTATCTGCAGAAATGCGGAAAACACAATGAAATTGAAATCGAAATCGAAATGAAAATGATGCAAAGTTTGGTAAATTTTTTGTTTTTTAATTTAATTTTTTTTGTTGGACTGCGTCACAGAAACAGATGTGGAGCTGCAATGGACGGTGGAGGGGGAGGCGGGGCTCTGTTATGTTTACCAAGCCAATAATCAACGCGGTCCGAAATGACTCTGCGGATGTGTGTGTGTGTGTGTGTCTTTATTGAGGTGGTTTTACCCAGAGACTGTCAGTCTACACAACACACACACACAACACACACACACCGGCTCCAACCTGTGCCCATGGGCCTTTATCGTCTTGACTGTTACGCAAGAAACATTTTGGGCAATGCCAACGACAGCGCATACAAAAAAAAAACCGGGCTTTAAACTGTGCCGGGTCACAGCCATGTTAATGTTACACACACACACACACACACACACACACACTTACACACATGTGTGTGTCTACTTAAGTGCTCTTTCTTATCGGGCACAACTCTTTCGTTTTAGGCCCTCAGATTGTGGGCACAGGCTTTAAAGGAGCCCTCAATTAACACGCATATCTCAACACTATAAAAATAAAAATAATAATAAACTTGATTTTATTGCTGTTTGGCATTATATGATATCTTAAGTTCTAGCACCCCAACAAACACTAATTAAATAGTTGTGTATAAAAAGTGGAATTCCTAATTGAGAGTTAGATATCTCTAGAAAAACTTAGCTTAGTAGTATTATTCAAATACCATTTAGCTGTTGATATTTATTATATTATTTATTTATTTATTATAAACAGCCAACAAAAATATATATATCTATATTAATTCAATTTTTAACAATAAAAGTATAAATATACATTTTAGAGAAATTAAACATGCCAACAGTTTTAACTCTGTAATGTAGAAAAAAGTTTAAAATAACATATTTATTGGGTCAATAAGTTGCATATTTTGTGAAAAATTAAATTTCCCTTTTAAGAAAAAAGTCTTCTGATGTCTACTTTTAAAAGTATACTATGCCATACATGCCTATACATATATACTTCAAAATACAGTCTGACTAAAACTTCGAAATTAGAAAAACATATATAAAAAAAACCGAAAATATTCCAAATAATTTTTTTTTTTTTTTAATATTTCTATAAATAATAATATTATATAGGAAAAAAAGATTACCAGAAAATATAATATTTCAATTCTCTCTCAATTAGTCTCCTACGATTCCATCCAGCATATATCCTTATTGCCTATCCCAACTCTACTACAGTTTTTCTAGTTTTGTGTAGAATAAGTTAAGGCCATCATCAATCAATTAGTGTTGTTTACAATAATTTTATTTATAGAACTGATTCAGTGTAGATTTATTTATACGAGTCACAGATTAGAGTAAATTGTACCTTTTACCTGAACGCAATCTATTGTCAGCTAACTTACCAACACTGTTGTTTACTGTAATCAAATGTAGAATTGTTTACTACAGAGAGACTACGACTACTTGGAATATTCTAAATGCTGTTCAATTGTTTGTTTCCTTCAATGATGTTTATAAACAATTACACATTCATTTCCTCATTGAAATGTAAAGTTTTTGTTTGCATTTTTTGTTTAGATTCCCATCTACGTCGCAACCAATCATTTTTGGTCACAGCTTCGCGCACGCTGGTCCCACTGTGCATCCGTAAATGCGTGCAATTTACGTGGCTCTCAACTGCAACTGCAGCTGCAGCTGCTGCGATGCCAACTGCAACTTCAATTCCGACTGCAACTGCAGCAGTTTCTTTTCTTTCTTTCTCTCTTTCTTTCTTTTTTTTGTTTTTTGCATAATCCCGGGCCAACGTGTCACCGTCACGCTCAGCAGCCGTGCAGCAGTCGATCCGCAGATGCTGTCGAATCGCAGCCAGTTGCGGATTGCCCCAAATGAGCTGAGATGCGCGGTACTGCAGTCACAGTGGCTGCTATACATTCAATAACAGCCCAAACAATAATTTTTAAACATAAAAAAGTAATACAACAAAAAAATCTTTAAAGTCTCGATTGAGATTCGAACCTATAACAAAAATCTTAAGGGCAATCTCTTAAATCTTTAAATCTGCTATCAAATTCCAGTGATTTAAAATAGGCAGCATTGATAAAATATCAATTTTGGTAATTTTTAAGGGCGGTAGTGGGCATAGTCACATAATTTTGTGCGCAATCTTTAGAGATCATCAGTTATCAGTCTGCATAAATTTGTGAACATCCGAACAGACGGATGGGCATTGAGTTTATGAAGTCGTATTAAAATCAACCAGTAAATGTGTGTCAGACATTTTTTTGCGACTGTTTAAATCGAAGTCTAATTGCGACTGTTAACATTGAACTGTAAATGTTAATTTAAAACTGTAGCTGTGACTGTTAATATTTTGCTGTGACTGTATAAATTTATTTTGAATTTTAATTTTAATATTTGGAATGTGCCTGTTAATATTGGAATGTGCCTGTTAAAATTGGTATGTCAAATATTGATTGTTAATACTAAAACTGCGTATTGTGACTGTTAATATCATTACTGCTACTGTTGACAACGCACTGTTAACATTAACATCAGTTTATAATTCTTAAAATTTATCTGTAACTGTTATATTAAACATAAGCTGTTAATATCACATTATCGTTAATTGATTTCGATGATCAAAACTGTATATGGTATCATGACTGTGAATGTTTTTATTTCGATTTTAGATTTATTTTATTTCCATTAAAAGTCACAGGCACGCATTTATTGCTCAACTCTAATTCGAGATATAGCACTTGATTCGTGATAGGAGGAGGGGGTAAGAAAGGGTAATGGTGGAAAGAGGGCATCTTTCGTCAACCGGTACGCGCATATCAACGTATTTTTTGTTGTATACCAAATAAATGTCTGTGTGTGTCGTGTATCTTATAAATGCGAATGTATCTTTTAAATGCGAGTTCCAGTTCGAGTAGCCGGAGTACGTGTTTGTATCTGTCAGTACGTTTTGTCAAATTAGCAAAAACCGCAGAAATACGAAACGTTCATCATTTATACACAGACACACAGACAAACAAAGAGAGATAAATTTACACACACACTCGTTCATTAATTGAGTTTAGCGGCAATTTTAATTTATACGTTCTGCACTTTTCCAAGTTATAATTGCAATGTGGCCCATTTACATTTTACGCTCGACGTTTTAAATACCCTTACAAAATATTGCGTGCTTACAAAATGCAAACAAGATCGGTCCAATAAACCAGATACACAAATTTGTATTTTTATGGATTGTATGATGTTTGTATATTTTTGTGTAAAGATCTTTACTAGATCGAGCACATATTCAATTTATTAGTTTGTTCGTGCAACCTATTTTTATGAACTAGATCAAGCTACATTATGGATATTTATAAATACCATAAATTCCCAAGGGCATTAAAACTTCGTTTGCGCAAAGAACTTGTTCTTTCCGTTTTTAATTTGCGGCTCAATCGAGTCGAGGAGACACGTAGTTGAAGTTATTCTGTATTACTCGACCGAGGGGAGCTTGAAACATTTTCAACAGGTTCTTAATATGTGAAACTTTGAAATAAAATAAAATTTTAAAATAAATCGGTGAAAGACATATGTACAAAATTAAATGATTTTTATTGACTTCCAATCGTTCTTAAAGCATAAATAAAATACTGGCTTCCCTATTATATATTTTATAATATCCATTAAAAAATAAATACTATGGACCACTCGAAATATTTGTCTAATATTACTATTTAAAATATGAAAATATATTCAAAATAATACATCTATTATTTTATGAACTTTCAAAGCGACCCGCGCACGTACGTAAATATGTTTGTAATCGTTTGTTGCCCTTTTGTTTCTTTACATTTTGCAGAAAACTGAGACGAACGACAATGCGAAAGTAAGCTGAGTCCTACAACAACAACATCAACAACAGCAGCACTGGCAGCGACCACAACAACAATGGCCATGAAGGCAGCAGCAAAAACAACAACAGCAACCGCAAGCAGCCAGACTTGCGCAATAGCAAAACCACAACAGCAACAACAACAACAATAGCAATAGTAATAAGCACAACATTCAAGCACGCGCATTGACCGAGCGAACCAACAACAACAACTGCCCAGCCCAGGCCCAGCAGCTGGCCAAGCGTTTTCTTAATGTAAGTTGTGTATTGAGTAAAACTGTAAGTGCGTGCGCGTGTGTGTGTGTGATTTTCAAAATCAGTGTTTAGCCGCAGTTGCTGAGTGGGGGGAGGAGACAAAGGCGAACAAATTGCACACAATGCACATATACATATGTACATATGTACGTATATGTGTTAATAAAGTAAAGAAGAGAAATTCTTGAATTTGTACAATTAACGGTGTGCAATGGATATGTGCTAGCAGCAGAAAGAGAATAAGAGAGAGGGAGCGACAGCAACTGCGAGCAGAGGCCGGCTTGAACATTTAACATTCTAATTGAAAAAGTCAAAGGCAGTGTTGCAAAACGACACAGACAGTCGTGTAGGCGGCAAGGAATGTACAATAACAAAAATGGAAGACAAAGCGCTGCCATTGTTCAAAAAGACTTTCAAATGGCTATTTACCAACAGCAACAAAAAACAAGCGTGTGCTTTCTAAGTATTTATGCATGCATGTTTAAATT
>SCDY01000847.1:0-43525 GCA_004143825.1 Drosophila micromelanica | reverse complement strand
GTACATGATATTTTGACCAAAAAAGTCAAAAAAAATTATTTTCAATAATCGACATATTTTGAATGTACGCTTAATATAGATGACAAATCATGACCAAAAGCCATCAAACATGAAAATCGGTTCAGTTTTGACAAAGTTATGGGAGTTTGAAATATGGGAGTTATGGATCCGAGAGCTTTACATGTAAATTTTTTTTGTCAATTTTGACATGATTTTTGACCAAAAATTTGAACCCCCCAAAATCGAACCCAATGTTATTTTTTATACTATTTTTGACATCCACAATCGATTAAAATAAAAAAATCGCAATTCTAAATTTTTCAAAAAAAATTTTTTTCAAAAAAAAATCTAAAAATTTTATTTTTAAAAGTGGACACTTATTAAATGTGGATTTAATATTCAAGAAAAATCATGAAAAAAATGCATTCAAACATGAAAATCGGTTCAGTTTTGACAAAGTTATGGGAGTTTGAAATATGGGAGTTATGGGTCCGAGAGCTTTACATGTCAAAATTTTTGTCAATTATGGCATGATTTTTGACCAAAAATTTTACACCCTCAAAATCACTTTTAATGTTGGTTTTTATGATTTTTGTGACAAATAAAATCAATTAAAAGTATAAACTCGCAATTCTAAATTTTGAAAAAAATTTTTTTTTGAAAAATACTAAGGGGGGAAACATGATATTTTTACCAAAAAAGTCAAAAAAAATTATTTTCAATAATGGACATATTTTGAATGTACGCTTAATATAGATGACAAATTATGACCAAAATGCCTTCAAGCATGAAAATCGGTTCAGTTTTGATAAAGTTATGGGAGTTTGAAATATGGGAGTTATGGATTCGACCAAAAAGTAGACCCTTTAGGAGGTCTGTTATCATCGGTCTAAAAGGTCGATTTATTTATTTAAAAAATCTATCGACATATATCGAAAAAAGATTATCGAACACAAGTGATAATACCCTGTAAAATCGAATTAAAAGCAACACACACACTTACCGGCATTTGACTGGGCAGCGGCGCCTGTGGCAGCGACTGCGACGGCGACTGCGACGGCAACTGCGACGGCAACTGCGACGGCAACTGCGACTGCGATGTGGACGGAATATTTGCCAGTGCCAGCGACAGAGAGTGCGCCAATGTCTGTGCTAAGCTCTGCGTCTGCGACAGCTGTGACTGTGATTGTGACTGCGACTGTGGCAGCGACTGTGACTGCGATTGTGACTGCGACTGCGACTGCATTGGGAATTTCTGTGGCGCCTGTGACTTTTTTGGCGACTGCAGCCCGAGCAACATCTTGAGCGCTTGCGTTTGATCGTGCGGCGTGGCTGCAGCAGCAGAGGATGCGACTGCGGCCGCGGCGACGGCAGCGGCCGAAGTGGAAGGCCCATCAGCGATGGCAGAGCCGCCCTGGATGCGGGACGTCGTCAAGTCCAATGGAGCTGCGGCGGGCAACGAGCGCTGCACAGGCGCCTGAGCGGACAGCGTGCGCCAGTTGAGCACGGGCGGCGGCGGCGGTTGCGATTGCTGCTGTGGCTGCGGGGGCGTCTCCTTCTTGGCCTCAACGGCAGCGGGTGCCGAGGTGGACGGACGCGCATTGATGGCCGGTGCGCTGCTGGGCAAAAAGAATTCGTCCGCAATGCGCGTATTCATCGTGATGGCATTGAACTTTGAACTGGCTGCGGTCACGAAACGCGGCTCCTGCTGCTGCTGTTCGCGCCAATCGCGTCGCATCGCCTCGGTGCGATTCTTGAGCTGATGCGATTGCTGATGCAGTGGCGACTGCTGCTGCTGCTGCTGCTGCTGCGGCGCATTAGCCGGCTGCTTGTTCTCGTTGTTATCTAAAGTGAAAAAAACCAAGATTCGAGTTTTTGATTTTCGGTTTGAATTGGAGCAGCGAACCCACCGTTTGAACTGATGATGACCAGGGCGCTCTCGGGCACCTTGTAGACGCGTTCATCGGCAATTCCGTGTATGTCGCCGCAGTTGGGCACACACCTGTCGAAGAGTATCTCGCAGAAGGTCTCCACGGCGTTCAGGCACTCGAGACGCACCGGATTCGGATCGGTGACGGGATGGACACCGATCACGGTGCCCGTTATGCCCACCGGCACCATGTAGATGGTGCGCACGACAACAACGCGATCGAAGAGACGCACTGCACCCGGTGTGCGATAGACATCCGGCAGGGTCACGTTCGGTTTGACCAGCAGATGCGGCTTCACCTGCAGCTTCACATTCTTGACGGGCTTGGTGCGCAGATCTTCGACAGCGCCCACGAGCAGCTCGACGGTCTCCTTGCAGATGGTGCGGGAACCGCACGTGATCCGATCGACCTTCATGTGCGGCTGCTGGCGCACCCAATTGGCCACATCCTCGATCAGATGCTGGCCCATCGCGTTCGGGAAGATGTCCTGCTCGTAAACGAATTCGCCGCGATCGCCGCTGCTGGAGAAGTAATCGACAATCTCCGGATAACGTTCACAGTACTCGTTCATCAGCTCCACCGCCAGGGTCGAGTAGAACCATTGATTGTTCACCCGACGACAGTAGCCGGCGCGCTCCTCGTTCAGCCGGGGATACTTCAGCTGCAGTCCGATGTTGTGCTTGGACACGTTCTCCATGCGCGCCCGTCGCGGACCGAGCACCACCCAAACGGTGCCCGTCAGCCGGCCCAGGCACTTGGAATTGATGTCCAGGTCACGACACACCTTATACGAGTTGCAATACTGCCGATCCAGTTGCTCCTGCAGCTGGCGCGCCGGCCACAGATCCGGTTCCGGACCAACGCGTATATTAACTGAGAGTGAACAAAACCGAAAAAGCGGATTAGCATTTGAATCAGGAATATTTTTGTGTAAGGAATAGGACGATACTTTAATCTATATTCAATTGATAAAGTTCAGAAGTTACAAATAATAATGTTTGGATAATGTATTTTATATACATATTAACTTGAATATCATAAAATTTGATTTCAAAAATTTTTTTTTACGATTTTATCTATATATCTCTCTCAGTTTTAAAGGAAGAAACATTATTCTTGATGACATTTTCAAAAGATGTCACGAAAACTTTCTTGGCTACGCTTCATTTAGATAGATAGATAGTAATCGATAATAATCGATTTAGTTGGGGTTTTGTTATTTAGAAAATTCATATCGTTCACAATTTGAGAACAAGAGACGTTTTTCTAATGAGCAAAATAACAATCGACTGTTTCAAGTTGTTGCTATACTGTAAACGAGTATTGAACAGTCGGTTACACCCAACTGCAACTCACCCTGTACACGTCCATTGCTATAGACAAGCATCGGATCGGCAACGATGCCCTCGCTGCCCGCATACGGATTGCCAATGAAGAAGACAGTGCTCCCAACTGGGAAGAGTTGTTCGATTCTCTTGAAGTTCTGTCGCATGTTCTCCTGGACTTTGATGTCGGAGACAACGCCCTGTGCCGGATACGCTGTGACCGTGCTATTCCACGAATCCCGCATCATAAGATTGCCACGCTGGCCAAACTCCACCGAGGAGCCGATATAGGTGCGTATATAGAGCAGCACGTGAAAGTTGTCAAACTTGATGCCCATGCGTCCGCTAAAACTGCAATTGGAAATATTATTAGATTCAGTTTTAAAGACTTTTTAACAGAGATCCAGGAAATACTGAACTGTTCATCGAGCGCTTTGCAATCGGTCTCAAAACGTCGCGCTTCATTGAGCCGTATTCCGGTTGAGTCGACAATTTGATCCCGGGTCGCCACGCTTTCGACCTTGGCCTTGATCAGATGGGGCCAGCCGATGTACACCGTCTGCTGCAGATACTGGCCAGCGACGGCGTTGAGCGTGTCCTCGAGCGCACGCTTTCTGGGCATCAGGATCATGCTCTGATTGCGACTGGGCTGCTCAAAGACTTTGATCCGTTCGTTCAGCAGCTTAAACTGCAGTAAAGGAATACGTTAAGTTGGTTACAAAAATGTTGGATTGTTACTCACATCAAAGTGCAGATGCTTCATGGTGGGAAAGCCCGGAAAGAATACGTGACGCGCCGCATTTGGCAGCTCCACGCACACCGTTTTGGACACATTCAGCGCAATCTCCTTGGACCAGCGGGCGCGCTCCGTGCAGAAGACATGCTGCAGCGATTTGAGCGGCTTCTGTGCCGTCAGTGGACCCTGCGATTGGGGCGTGTAATCGTATTGGTACATGGGTCCGTGCCGATTCCGGGCGCGCTCATCGCTGCTCAGCAGCGGATCACAGAGCGCCATGGCGGCCAGCAGGCGGGTCTCGTCGATGAACGGTATGAGAACGACAGCCTCCCAATCGTGCTTCTTGCCATTCAGATCGCTCTCGAACTCCGTGGGATAGAACTCGGCCAGGGGACTGCTCGCGTCCAGCATCAGAGTGTGATACGCGGTCGGCAACAGGCTCGAACTGGCCGCTGGCAGCACGGCGAGCAGCTGAAATCGGTCGGATTGGA
This sequence comes from Drosophila micromelanica, assembly GCA_004143825.1. Lineage (NCBI taxonomy): Eukaryota > Metazoa > Arthropoda > Insecta > Diptera > Drosophilidae > Drosophila > Drosophila micromelanica. Next base: position 39,042 of record SCDY01000847.1, on the reverse strand, counting down.
TACATATTAAAAAGAAACATCAAAAAAGGACCTCAAGTCGGTTGTGTGTCCGACTATGAAGCTGCCATCTGGCGTAGCATAAACTCAATCTTACTTGCATACCCATTAAGGCTCGAACCCGAAATTGCAATCAATTTCTGTGTTCGTTGCTGCTAACATAATGAACTAAACTTTTAAGCTAATCAGTTTACCATAAAATAAACCGATTCTGAATCGAACACTTCATAAAAACTAAAAATGTTAACTCCCAAATTACCTGGCAAGAATGAAAATAAACTGAATAATATTCAAACAACAGTTGTAAAAATTCGAATTCACGAACGAAACTTGAAGGCGATGTTCGAAACCTTATCTAACCTGTAAACATTTTTTTGATTAATATGTACATTCAAAAAATCTGAATTAAATTTAAATAATAATAAATATAATAATAAAAACTAAAAATGGGAATAAAAATAATAATAAATTAAATTACCTGCTGAAAGGGCAAAAATGGTTTGCCCAGCTCAAATTTGACTTTGATGTCCTTGATGTTGGTCAGATCGCTGATGAAGGGCGCATAATGATAGGGATAATACCAATCCCATGACTGCACGCCCCGATAATAGTAATCGAGCACCCACTGGAGGGCCGTCACATAATGATAGCCCAGCTCCTCAATCAGCTCGCCGTGCAGCTCGTCCTTGAACTTGTTCCTATAATAGTTGCGCTTATAATTCTGGAACTCGTTCCGCAGAGCCGCCTCATCGCTCAGATCCTCCCCATCGGTGTCATCCTCGTACAGCTGCGCAATTATAATCAAATTTGTTTTAATATGTGCAAATATTCAAATATACATACATAATTCAAGTCGTTTTTTATTTATTTATTTTATTTTTTTGTTTTTAGCAGGTAAGGTTTGCGTTTTAAAAAAATAGAGAAATGAATTGAACTAGCGCATAATTCAATTCAAAAACGAACTGAGAAAAGATTAAGATCACTTTAAGAGTCTATTTTTCATAGAAAGATTATGATCAAGAAATATATATATATAGGTAAAAACGTAAAATTATACAAATTAAATAAAAAAGAAACGTATTTATAATTCAAATGTATGAATTTAGTATCTAATATATCTCACAGGCACAAGCAAAAACAAAACTTAACGGTGAATGCCAGCCATGTTACATTAGTGGAAAGACTGGAAAGCGCGCGTCATTGGAAGTGCTCAAATGCAGAAAAAAGTACAAAATGAACGTTTTTGCCGCTTTTTCGCACGCTGCTCAAATGGAAGTTTTGCCTGAAAGCTTTGCAACTGTAAATGCAATGAAAGCTTTCGCTCTTTAATGAATGTAGCTTTTCACGTTTAGAAAGAAAAATAAAAATAAATGAGAAAAAACGTACCTTCATGCTGTCGTCGATAAGCGCGGCGAGATCCTCATTGTAGTCGCTGGCGCCGTTCTTGATGTCATTGGCATCGACATCGAACGCCTCCGTTTTGCCGTTCATGTACTTGAGATCGTCGCTGTGCTCCTCGAACAGCTGCAGCTCCACCTCGCTGAGGGCGTGCATGAACTGTTCCAATCGCTGTAAATTGAGTTTGCCGTGTTCGTTGATGTTGCCGCCCAGCTGGGGATAGATGCGTATGTACGTCTTGTAGAGCATCGGGAGCGCATTCGAGGAGATGTGCAGACAGGGCAGATGGGGCACAAAATCGTTGCCGACCATAAAACCCATCAGGACCCAATCGTCGATCAGCTCGGCAACGTCCAGTTTCTGTTCGGGCGTCGACAGCTGATGGAACTCCAGTTCGAGGTACTCGCGCAACAGGCCCAAATGGAGCAGGAAGAAGCGCGTCTCCTCGACGGAGGTGCGCTTCACGTTCCGGCCGAACTTCACCTCCTCGCGCAGCACCACAAAGTGCAGCTCGTGGGTGCACAGGCCCAGGATGATCAGATCCGCGTCCAGGCCGTACAGGCAGTGCCGCGTGTTCGGATTGAAGTGCGGCTGCGCCTTCATATACCGTATATAGTCCATGATCTTGTGCTCGCCCTCGCCGGGCGTCTCCTGGCCGCTGAGAATGACCCGACACTTTTGCCACAACGGATCCGTGGAGATCTTCGTGCGCAGAAAGCACCGCAAGCCCCGCTGCAATCGGTCCATGAACTCAGTGCCCGGCGTAATGCAATTGCTATCGAATCTCTCGTGCTGGCGCCGTTCGCCACGCTGCAGCGCCTTCGCCTCCAGTTGCTCCGCCTCGCGGGCGGAGCGGAAGCGTCGACTGCGCTGCTGGTTCATTTTGGCGCGTGGCGCCACACCGTCGACGGCCAGGAAGAACAGCTGCTGCGGCTTGATCAGGTAGAACAGCTTGTCGATGTAGTTGAAAATGTCCTGAAAGATCTGCGACTCCTCCAGGTGGAAGTGAATGTTGTTATCATCCGGATGCGAACAGTTGTGCACGATGCCGTTCATGTCCAGGTACAGATTATCGAATTCGGGTATCTGAGAACAGACCACATACAAATCAGAGTCATCTAGAGAGTTGCGCTTCTCCCGCTCCCGCTCCCCCCTCTCCCTCATCCAATACTTACGCTGTGCTCACGCGCCAATTCGCTGAGGCACGGATACCGTTCGCTGATATAACGGAAAAACTTTGGTACACCCATTGTGCGACTGTTTGCTTTGTCTCTCTTTTGCACTTGATTATTTTGCACTTAATATGCGTGTGTCCTTGCCACGTCTTTTGCAACAAACACAACAACAAATTGGCTGCTGCTGCTTTTGCTGTTTTCGTTTTTTGCTGCTTCTGTTTTCGCACCGAAAATTTCGACTTGTTTGTATGCAGCGTGGCTGCAATCTGAATGTGTTTAAATGCCCATAATTCAACTACCGCCAAAAAATGTACTAGCAAAATACTGCTGATTTGTTTCGTTTCAGGCCCGACATACAAAAAATATACTGAAAATCGATGGCAAACAGCTGTTTGTCGCTCGTAGCACTCAGCTAACTGTCAGAGCACAAACAGCTGTCACAAACTATATAAAAAAAATACCTGGTGAACGCTACGCTGCCAACAACAAAAATTTTACGTAATTTGTAAGCTTGTTGAAATTGTTGAACAATTAGCGGAAAATGTCGCTAATACGTCAAGTGTTGCGCCGTGCGGCGCCCACAATGCAGCTGTAAGTATGAACGCGAGTCAATTGCGCTTCCGACTAAAAAACTTCCGTATTTTCGCAGCGGCGGCGCTCGCTGGGCATCCTCGAAGGATGTGGCGCCCATCGATCCCAGCACCGCTTTGGCCCGGCCCGAGGAGGCCGAGCAGCGCAACAAGCTGAGCGGCAAGATAACGGTGCCCGTTGCCGTCAACCTCAGCCCCATCTCGGGCGTGCCCTCGGACCAGATCAAGGACCGCCGCGTCCGCATCCACATCCCACCCAAGAACGCGATGCAGAGCGGCACCGACAACATCAACACCTGGCAGATCGAGTTCGACAATCGCGAGCGCTGGGAGAACCCCCTCATGGGCTGGGCATCCACGTGAGTAGAGCCTTCAGGCATCGTGACACGACGTGCTCGTGTCAGCAAATCAATTATTAATATCAAAAAACAATTAATAAATGAAAAAAAAAATGTTGAGAGTGGAGTTGGACTAAATCCGTGACACGCCAAAAATCGAATTTCCTGCCGTTTATACATATAAAAAAAAAAATTTCGTGTTCTTTTTTTATGTGACACGATATTTAACACGATGTGCTCGTGTCAACAAATTAATGATACATATCAAAAATCAATTATCAATCAACTAAAAAAACCCGACAAAGTTCTTGACATGCAAAAAAAAATCGAAAAATCGAATTTCCTGAAGTTTATATACATATATGTATAAAAAAAAAATAGTTTTATTGTTTTTATGTGACATGATATTTAACGCGACGTGCTCGTGTTTTCTGAAAATATCAAATTTCGTGCATATTCAAAGTGAAATCAATTTGCTATAAAAATTAAACTGAAAACAAATGAAAATTTAACTAAATGGTTTGTGGATATATGATAATATTTATATGATGAAGAAAGCTCTTATTTCTGACACGAATTTTTGTGACACACGCACGACTTTTTTTTATACAGAAAATAAAAAAAAAATGCAAAAAATACGTGCAAAACAAAAAGTAAAAAACAAAAAAAAGTTAGAAATATTTTAAATTAATATAGATCTTTTTTTACATATTTAACAATCGTTCCTTGATTTGAGCTCATGTTCGTGTTTAGTTTTTTCGTGTTTCGTGCACATAAAAACAATTTCGTGCGTGTTTAAGCTGAGCTTAAAACTTTAAAAATAAAAATTATATTAAATTAAATTAAAATAATATAAATTATGCAAAAATAAACAAAATATGAATACTATATAGAAAAATATGAATAAATTAAATAAAAAAAAAATAAACATATCAAATAAAATTTAAAAATAGAAACAATTGAATAAAAAAAAATTAATATATCACATAAAATTAAAAAAAACATAAATAAATAATTAAATTAAAAACTTGTTCCTTTGGCCCAACTCCACTCAGAACCTATTTGAACCTTTTCTAATTTGACTTTCTCTCTTTCTCTCTCTGTAGTGGGGATCCGTTGTCCAATTTGAATATCCAGTTCGGTTCCAAGGAGGAGGCGATCACCTACTGTGAGCGCAACGGCTGGCGCTGGTACGTGGACGGGGAGGTGAAGGCGAAGAAGGAGCGCGTCAAGAACTACGGCGTCAACTTTTCGTGGAACAAGCGCACGCGCGTCTCCACCAAGTAGAGGACCGACCAGCCCAGAGCTGGACGAACAGCTGTGCACGGCCAGAAATTACGCGTTATAAATACTTTAATCTGATTTTTTTTTTCTCTCTCTCGCTACGATTAAAAAAACTTAAAGATGAAAAAGGAAACCCAAACTGAACTTAATTGTAACGCGTACGCTGGCGGCGGGAACGGGAGCGGGAGCGGGCACGACTGCGGTAACTACTCCGGGAGCGGGAATGGGAACGGGAGCGGGAACGTTTGCGGTGCCTGCTCCGACTGCGACTGCGTCGCTTGTGCTTCCTGCTGCTGATCCGGCTGCTCCTGTGTGGGGAACGTTGCCTGCGACTGGGTTCAGCTGGGAGCTTTTGCTGCTTCTGTTGCTGCTGGAGCGCCTGCATCTGCAGCTGGACCAGCTGGTGCATCTCCTCCTGCAGCGTTGGCTTGCTCTTGCGATAGCGTCGCTGCTGCTGATGCGCCTTCTTCGTCTGCGCCACCAGCTGCGCAAAGTTGGCGCTCTCCTCGAAGCTCTGGCTTTGGCGCGGCGTGCTCTGCACCACGTGCTCGTAGATGATCAGCTTTTGCGGCGCACTGAAATTCGCCTGCAAATCCTCGAACGTTTGCGAGGTCAGCTGCTGCGGCTGCACAGTGCCCAGCAGCTGCTGCAGCCGTGCCGCAGACAGTTGCACGCTGTGCGCGGCGTCAGCCGAACAGCTGCTGGGCGGCAGCTGGGCAACCGGGTGGGCAGCCGGGTCCGGGCGATGTTGCTGTGTGGCGAAAAAAAAGAAGGGCTTAGCTGGAAGAGAGTTCGTTTGGCGGGGCATCCACTTGCCTGGAACACACGCTGCTCGGTCCACTGCAGGCGCGCAAGCAGCTGCTGCAGGCGCGCCCGACTGCTAGCCACAAATTGATGCAATTCGTCCTGTTTGGCGATGGACATCGCAGCTGAGCGTGAAATGCATGATTGCAATTTGGCGCATCTATTTCAGAGTTGCAATTTAACTACGCCAAAGAAGCAGTGGTCACACTTAAATACTAGCGACAACTGACAAGAGCTGGATGCTATACAAATGCAATATGCAGACTGCTCAGGAGTTGGAATTATTTTTATTGAAGACAAAATGCATAAAAACATATACGAGTATCACTTTTAGCATTTTACACTAGCCGTACTTATAACTAATTAATGCCATGTCGTACAATCAACTTTAGCTCCAGAATAGCACAGTAAATGCCATTAACAGGCAGGCGGCGCCGACCCAGGGCGATTTGCGTTCCCCAATGCGCGCCAGCTTCCAAAACGTACCCAACACACTGCAAAATGCCCATCAAAACGCATTAACCAAAAATAATGTTGTAAATTGGGAAAAGCTTACCCCGTCTTGTTGCGATCAATGATGCTGGGGAAAAGGGAGCGCAAATAGGCGCAGGTGCAAATCAGCAGCAGAATGACCGACAATAAGCTCTGGAAGTTAAATAGTGCACTCTGCAAGGCAATAATCACTTGTTAATAACCCAATCGAAAATTCTCTGTAGTATTAATTATTACCATATTGTTATGTTGCGCTAACTTGTTGGCAAAAAAAACAAAAAATAAATAACAACAAATAAAACTGTGACGTGCCCGTATTGAGTGTGGCCGAGCTTTGGTATTCGATAACACCACATCGCCGGTGCAACACGCAGCTCCCAATTTTGTGCACAGCCAACTTCATGACGCTCAAATGCGCGCACACATCGATATCCAATTGAAAACATCGCCATCGACATTTTTAGTCATCCCTACATCAACGTCTCTAATACTCTACGGGATTTTTTTTTGCTCTATTACTATTTTTTGTCGTAATTGTAATTTGATCGTCGAGTTGCAAAACCTCTAAGCGTTGCCGAGGGGGATGCGGCAGCCAAAGCCCAATGAATGGCACGCTCAAAACATCGATCGAATTGAAAGTGTCCTTCAAGTGCGTCAAATAAGAAGAGAAAAGAAAAAAAAACTTTTTACTTTCCAGTGCGTGTGTGAGTTTGCGTGTGTTGTGTGTGTGTGCCGTCGGTGTGTAGCTGCATTCGGTTGAACTTTAAATACAAATACAAATTGAAAAAACAGAATTGGCCGACGGGCAAGTACAGTTATATAGCTCCGTCAATTCTGACGAAAAACCAAAAAAAATATATATATAAGTTTATGTACTAAGTGTGTGCTTGTGTCTCCCACTGCAATTCTTGAGGCACAGCAAGTTGCGCGCTCGTCAAAAAAAAAAATACTTGCTACATTTTCTTTTCGTCCGTCTTCGTATATAAAAATCGCTAATATCACACATATGCACATATTGTTTGTTGTGTATATGAGTGCGTGTGTGTAAGTGTGAGCTCCGCGTTGCGTTTTTTTTTAATAATTTTTTTTTGACAATTCTAACCGCTGAAGCGCTTCTGTGTTTGTGCGACAACAACAAAAACAAAACTACACACACAACACACACACTCGTCATGTTGACACTTCTGCTGGTTCCGGCTGCACTCGCATAGCGGTAAGTGGTCTAAAAAAAAACTAGCAACAATTTATGTTAAATTCTAATAAGAAAAAATGAAGGCAAACAATTGTAAGTTTGAATTTAAGTTAGGTCACACTTAAGCATATTTACAAAGGAATCAAATGTGCACACCAATACATAGGCATACACACACACACATGCAGACGGCCAGTGGAGATGCGTGTGTGTGTGTGTGTTTTAGTGACAGCGGCGCGCGCTGTTAAGTTTTGCCTTTTTGTTTTACAGCACAATATAAGTCATATGTTTAAGTGCACTTTGTTGCAAACGAAATTTAAATATGCCAAATTTACGTGAAATACCCAAATGACATAACATATATGCATATATACCTATAATTTAATATAAATGTGTATTAATTGTGTTTCTAAATAAAAACAAGTGCGTCTAACAATGTAACCGCGTCTGTGTTGTCTGTTCTGTTTTTTCTGGTCGCTTGAAACGGAAAACAAAAAAAACAGCCCAACCATTGGCGGCACTTTTTGCTGTTGCTGCTACTGCTTCTTCTTCAACTATTACTTCTTCTTCTTCGCCTTCGTCGTTGTCGTCGCCGTCGTCGAGTTGTGTTGTGTTGAGTCGATATCTTCTCATCAGAGAGCACTCACCAAAAAAGTGTCGACCAAAGCAGCAGCAAGATTGCGAACTATTTAATAATACAAATTAAAACTGAAGCAAAAAGCAATAATTAAATAATAAATAAAAGTAATTATATGTTTGAAAATAGTGCGCAGCAATAACAATTGCAATAAAAGTGTTTGCATAAAAAAAAACGAAGTCAATTTTTTTTGTTGCCTCTCCCGCTGCGTGACTGCTGCGCCTGTGTGTGTGAGCGCGAGAGCGCTCTGTTAAGTTTTGCCAGCAACAGCTTTGCGAGAAAGTAAGAAAGAAAAGGTAAGAAATGCACTTGAATTCCTTTATTTTGCTATGTTTTCTATGACAAACACACACATATACAACATACACAAATGCATATGCATAAACAAGTTCATTAGAAAAGCATGTAATTTATGCAATACACACTCTTCTAGACCAAAAAAAAAAACTTTAATTGCCGCTCTTTATTTTTGTTTTTACTTTTGCTTTTGGCTTTAGTGGTTATATTTATCGTTTTGTTTTGTGATTGCGTTTCGGTAACAGACTCTGCTTCTTGTCAGCTCTTAGCATGCTTTAGATATAATCCATATTTTCTTCTATTGGTTTTTTGTATTCATTTTACAACACAGCATAGCTGAGTTAATTCATAAAAATTATTTTTACGCAATTTTTCGTTTGACATTTCATTTTGCGCTGCGCTCTCTTTTTCTACGTGGTCGTTGTTTTTTTTTTTCTTATTGCGCGCGCTCCGTCTCGTTCGCTCTTCCTGCACACGAATACAATGAAACTGACGTTTACGTTGAGCTTTGCCAGTGTTGCATTTGGGCGCGCTTTGTTTTTGCGCGCTGTTGTCCGTGCTTTTTTGTTCAAACGATAATGTTAATATTAACATTTTTTGTTGGTGTTTTCTTGTTTGAGAAGTATTTTTTTCATTTAGCGCTGTGTAAGTAAACGAGTTTATTTATATATATTTTTTTATTGCTGTTGTTTTTGTTTTAAGCAACAATGTGCCAAATGAAGTAGGAATTTGTAAACCGGTACCAGGGTACCAGGCAAAAAGCCGTTTCTGGTTTCTTTTCATACGGCAACAATTTAATTTCGTTGGGATGCACTTGGCTAAAATGGCATTAATACGTGCAGTGTAATAAATATCATTATAAACAGAATTTTAATTGTAATTACACTTGTACACACACACACACATGAATATATTACTATGTATGCGTATGTGTGGAAAATTTCTAATCAATTGGCAACGCTCGAACATGGCGTCCAAAGCAAAAGAAACAAAACCAAACTGTTAGGTTAAAAGAAAAATAATAATTATGTACATATTTAATACATTTCATTAATCGCGCAAATTCAATACAAAGACTTATCAATCAGAACGTGTTCACACAGATTTGCTCATCGCCAACACAAACTACAAATTAACAGCATTTAATGTCTAATTGAACTAGTCAAATGCTGCCCAGCAGCGTCTCAAGTGCTTGATATTAACATTAACATACCCATTAGGCGCTTATCGGAGATGAGAGCATAGGGAAAGAGATGAGAACCCGCGCTCAGCAGGAGCAAGCGGCAATTAACGGGTTCTTTTCTGTCATTTGCTTTGTGCCTGCAAGAAAGTCTTTCAAGGCCAACGTTGTTTTTAGCATTTAGTTTTTGGTTTCTTGTATGCATGCATACAAATAATTCTTTTTAACAGCGAACGTGCTGATAGAGTTTAGTGTATTTTATGTTAGATTGATAATAATTTTTCATTATCGATTTGCGTAATTTGGCAAGTAAATAAAAGATGAGAAGGAAAAAAAGTGGGAAAATAATGTTAGCTGCACAGTGGTGCAAGTATTGTGGCTATGAAAAATACAAGTAAAACAAAACAACATTATTTGATAACATTTGACAATTGCATTCTTTCCTATTCAAAAATAATGCAAACAATTTGACGAAAACTAGCGAAGCAGCAAATTATTGTTGTTTTCGTGTGTTGGCAAGTGGCCCACTGTATTAAAATTTGCTAATTAAATTAGAAAATACAAAACGTCTTATTGCCTAATATATCTACATATGTATGTACATGTATTGCAAGTACAATTGGTATGGTTTTTGTCATGGGACACACTTTGCGCGAATTCTTATCGTTTTTATAACGGTTACGACGCAGAGCGGCCGTCGTTGCCGCTACCGTTAATAATCCACGCATTAACAATATTTTTGACAACGTCGCGGTCGCACAGTGCTGCCACGCTTTGGTTATTTCGAAGCCAAATCTAGCTGTTTTTAAGTTAGACCAAAACTCTATTAATTGTTTTTTTTTTTCGTGCAAGATGCACTGAGCTGCATTATTACACATAATATATTTTTATTTTACCTAAAATTCGTTATGCCAAATATAAATAAGCATTTAAAATGATTTTAGCTTTTTTTTTTGAATAGCTTTTTCTCATGCGCTTTGCGGTTGACCAGTCGGCAGCACTGATTTCTGCTTGAAAGCGAAGTCGCGTCGTCGAAGGCGTCGCGTCACTCGCGCCCGGCAGCGATCACTCGCGTGCCGTTATTCGCTGCTTTTTGCCTTTGCTCATTCTTATTTTGACAAGCAACGTGTGCGGAACGCATTGCGCGCGGTGTTCGTCAGATCAAATTTCGTAGTTACTTTCGTTTACCTTTTGTGCGTACCACGGATCAAAAAAATAATAATAAAAAAATAAATAAATAAAACTAACCCACACACAGTGTCTTTATGTGAGCTTGTGCGCCTTTATTGAGTTGTTTTTGTTTTTGTTTGTGTGCTTGTCTATGTGTGTGTGTGAGGCGCTTTGCTTGCAAACACGATAAGAATAAAGAAAAAGGAACCCTAAGCAGAAGCAGCGCTGCACTCTGCCAACAGCAACTGCGGCAGCAGCAACAGCAGCAGCAGCGGAAGCAGAACAAATGGCTCAGTGCTGTGAGACGACAACAACAACGGCGGCAATGTCCTCGCGATTTGGCAACACTGCCACCAGACAGGCGACGCCGGCGTCCGCATTGCTATGTATGTATTATTAAGCACCCTGTATTTAACACACTAAACTCACAAGCACACAAACACACACACACATACATATGTATATACATAAATATATAGATATATATATATTTATACATAACCTTGCACTTGAGCTTTATGGTTGTGGTTGCTGTTGTTGTTGTGGTTGTTGCTGTTGCATGCGGTCAAAAATTATGCTGACCGCGCTCATTCTTTGACGCCTCTTTTTTTTTTGCTCTTCCGTTGTCTGTCTGTCTGAACTGTGTGACACACATTTTGCCACAATCGCGTGTTGGCACTTGGCGTAGAGTTTAATGACTTTTTTTTTAACTACAACTTGAAGATAATTATTTTATTTTTATTTTCGTCTGCTTATTGATTTGCACGCAACAAACTAAGCCGTTATGTATAGATGTGTGTGTGTGTGTGCTTTTGTGTATTATGGTATGGGTCACACTGGCTGTTGTTGTTGCTGCTGCTGCGCTTTTGTTTTTATGGGCAGACCACATTCTAATGCAGCGAACTGTTATTTGTTGTTGTTGTTGTTGTTGTTGTAACAACTACGCCTTTTAAGCGATTTATTTATCATCATCATTATTGACAGCACAATCATCATAACATTTTTTATTTGTAATCATCAAAACAAGACATTTGTTTGTATTTTGTTTTCATTTGTGTTTTTTTTTTTTTTTTTTTTATTTTTGTTGTTTTCTTCATTTTGGTATATATTAGAATATTTTCGCTATTTCTGCCAGAATTTCCGCCTTCTGACTAGTTTTTGTTTTGGTGCTCTTGCCGTTAGTTTCAGCAGTTTCATGAGGTTTTCACACACGTGCCCACACACACAAGCAAATACACATTTATATACTTTCTTTAATTTGTATGTGAATTTCTTAAGTCAACCGGAATTGTGAGAACAAACATTGCACAGATATTAAATGCAAATTTTTGTTGGCCTTGACGCTTATTTTTTTTTTTTTAATTTTTATTTATGCCAAGAATTTTTTTAATTTTAGTTGGGGAAAAATTGTTATTTTTATGAAATTTCGTTGGAATGCTTTTAACTGTTTTTAGCGAGAGCTTTCGTGTTCGTGTGTGTTTGTTTTTCTATCAAAATTCAGAATCAACGGCACTTTCTGTCATTCCGTCTTCTTGCGCCAATTTTTAGGTGAAAGTTTAGCCCCCACTCCCTCCCCTCCCCTCCCACTGCTGGCTGTTCTATGCAGCAAGAGCTAGAGAGACAGAGAGAGAAAGAGTAGAGTTAAAGAATGAAAGTAATATAAGCGGGGCGCCCTCTTTTGTGCTAAACTTAAGCTTTTGCGGCACTTTTGATTCTTTTGAATTCACGTACAGTTTGAGAGGAATGTCGCTAGACAGAGACGGCTACAGACAGAGAGGGACAGATAATGAAATTGTTGTTGATTGTTATTAAACGCTCGGCACGTTTTTGGCTAAAGCTTTAAGCCCTTACAAGTGCATCATCATCAACAACATCATCATCATAAAAGCGCATTGAAACTGAAAGTGACGCAAAACAATGCGATTATTATTTTATACATGCAAAACAATTGCATATTTATATTTAAATACATGTGCGCGTGTAGAGCATTGCAATTGTCAATGTCAAGGTGAATTTGAGAATTTATGGATGGAAACTGTTGTAAAAAATAAATACATATCTATCTCAAGATCAAGAGGAAGCTTTTTTGCACGCACTGAGGTTTTAAATGTGGTTCATACAAATTTAAAGCTGATTATAATAAACAGTATTCAGTATTTAAGGATTTAATAATAAAAATAAATATATAAAATGTTGTCTTTAAAAAAGTTATAAATATATATTCAAAAGATTGGTCGAAAATTTATAATAATTATTACCATATGTGAAAAATTCGAATATGTACACATAAAATTTACCTCTTGACCACTGTGCATATATAAATATATATATATATATGCTTGTATGACGTTGATTTCTTATCATTATTATAGACATAATATCTCTTTTTTTTTTAAATTCAAACACTTGCTTATCAAATTTCCCTTTAATATGTGGCCAGCATCAACAGACATTCAGCGTTTTACTCGATTAGATAAGAGTACTTAACTTCTTGCTTTAATCTGATTGCTTTCTTAAATAATATATCAAATTACTTATCGTGGGTTTCCCAATCTTCGAGTAGAAAGTTAAGGCGCTTAGTGTTGTAAAATGCTAAAATGTTTCGAAGTAAATTATCGATAGATACGATAAATTATATGTATGTATTAAAAATTAAATTCAAACTTAAGAATAGTTTTATTTTCGAAGTCCAAGTTCCAAGTGCTTTTGGAGTATCTCTACACACTGTGGTTGATTTCACGGCAAAAATAAAGTATTATTTATCTCAACAGTGTTGGGTTTACAAATGTCCGGCTGGGTATAATCAGTGCAAAATTTATGGGTGTTATATATAAAAATATATATATAAAATAAAATGAATACATATTTGTATGTAGTTATTAGCGCATGTTATTTAAATGTTTGCCAAAGATAACTGAACGATTAACACAATCAGAAGCACTTGACTAAATTGGTAAATACGTCTCATAACCACAACAAAAAAAGGGGGAAGCTATATAAATATTCATATGTACATATACCATATGTGCAATGTGTATTTTGGTTAAAGTTTAATTGCATTGTTTTGTTTTACTTTTTTTTCTCTTATCAGGCGACGCAAATGGCAGTTCTTTGAGCTAGCCATTTATGTTATTTATATATATGTATATATAAACAAATATTTGTTTTTGTATTTTTATTGATAAGTGCAAATAAAACCGATTATCACATGGTATAGCGTCAGACTGTTGCCTTGTGATTAGGTGTTGTAAAGGAAGAGAAAAAAAAAAAACAACAAAAAACATGAATAGCCCTGCACTTCAAGGGGTTAATGAGCCGAGCCCGTGTGAATGGCAAGCACAACAACACAATTGTCGCTTATCAGTCAAGAGAGTTGGCAAAGCGCCGCAGTCCAGACATAATCACATTAAAATACTTTGTAATTAACGAGTCGTCGATAAATGCGAATTGACACCAAATAGCAAAAATAAACAAACGAAAAAAAAAAGGAAAACAACAACAACAAAGATTGCGAAAGGTGTGTGCGGCAGACGGGGGGTCACACTGAACACGCGCTCACCGAGTGCATGCGCCAGATCACAATGATGGGCCGAAGAGAGCGAGAGAGAGCAAAAGAGAGCTTTATTCCAGTTGTGTTAAGCTACTGCAAATTTGAAAGCTTAAACAGAAAATCAAAAGGATTCCAACTAGCACACGCTACAGCTTCATGCGATCCACACACATACATTCCACACACAGAATTTAAGCTTTTGGACTTTGCTTGTTGGAATCGCTGATAGCATCCACATTTTTTTATTGTTTATTTATTTATTTTTTTTTATGTGCCTCCTTTTGACTTCCATTTTGCCTATCGCCAAGGGTCAAGATCGTTTTTGTGACGCATTTTGTTGGCCGCGCCAACGTAATCTATTTACATATATATATACACAAACATAGAAATATAGAAATATTCTGCTGTTTATTCTGGCGTTTGTACAAATGCACTTGGAAACAGTTAGGCAAGGAACCGCCCATCCCATTTTTCTCCCTTTGCGTTTCTAAGCATTTTGCATATTGCACAAACAGGCAATTGTGAACTAGTTCACACACACACAATGAATACATAAAATGCATTTTGCTGCTGCAAAGCTCAGTCGCAGTCGCTGCCAACGTCGCTGCCAACGTCGCTGCCACTGAAGCTCAGATGCCGTTGCCAATCACAATCAAAGTGAAAAGTCGCGCCATTCGATTTTTTGCGTAGTTTTTAAAAAAGTTTTTATTCTTTATGTTCTATTTTTTAGTTGTCATTTTGTTTGCTTTGCGTTTTTATTTCATTTTTTATTATGATTATTTTTTTTTCCATTTTTATTTGTTGACCTCTGCTGGCCGGCAAAGTTTACAGTTACAACTGCGCTGCCAGCTGCGTCGCAGCGACAATTTGCTTCGCTCGATTTTTGCGTTTAGTGCAAAATTTTTAGTATTGGCGCATTGAGCGTTGCGGCTGTTTCACGCTTATTTTTTTGTACTTATTTCTCTTGCCATCTTTTTCCATTGGTTTGTTTTTTTTTTTTTTGTATTGTTGATTTTTCTTTGATTTATGCGCGCGACGTTCGCTGATTTACAACTTTCAACTTGGCCCAGGTAATTGCATCTGCACACAAACACAAGCTCCCATCACTCACATACACACACACACACATTAACAAACACAGACACTTGAGGATTCTGATTGGCTGACAGGCTGTCTGATAAGTAGTTGTCTTCAATTGCCATTTTTTTTTGTTTTTATTAATGCGCATATTTGTTGCTGTCGTTGTTGCTGTTTTTGTTGTTATCGATGCGGTTATGGTTGTTGTTGCTATAAATATAGCCAATGCATAGTTACTAAGTTGGTTTACAATTGGTTTAATGAGCAATAACAATTAATTGACGCATGCACGGTGCGCATTTAAAGTAAAGTATGCCGCCCCTTTAATTACATATACATTATAGTATATCGGCTACTTTATAAAGAAATCACGCTAATTAAAAAAATCACGTGTTAACTGTTTTGCATGCAAAACGTTACGTTGTTTAATAAATAATTCAAATCAATTTGATGACTCGCCCAAACAAGCACATTCCAGTTATTTTGTGCTGTGTGACCAGACCATGCTTAAAAGTGCACTTAAACAGCTGATCGTCTGTGTGTTTCGTGTGCATGTTTGCGCCTGCATGATTCGTCATTTGTTTCGTCTGTCTGGCAGCACTGACCTTGACAGAGCTCTTTCACGGTTTCTGTTGTTTGTTGGTTACTTTTCTGTTAAGTTAATTGATAAAGACCGTCTCGTCGGTCTTTACTTACACACATGCATGCATATGCAAATAAGCCGTTGGCCTGCCTTTATCTCGCTGATTCTCTTTAATACACAATCGTACATGCCTGTTGCGTTGGAAATTTCTTAAGTTGTGATTGTGCACAGCTGATAATTTGCTGTTATTTACGGTTGCCCAGACTAGGGCAAAGGCAAATAAATTGCATGTGCACGTGCCGATTTGCCAATTGATTTCTCAAATAACTGCCATTACATAATTTATAGCATCCCCTCTTTTACTTGTCTTCTTTGTCATCTACTTGTTATACATTGCAGTGAAGTCTACCCTTTTGTGCCTTTGTATATTCTTGGGTGGGTATGTAGGGTATTATTAGGAGCATATATTTATTCTTATCCGTCTGTCTCTTTTCCTCTCAAATAGCTACATTACAGGTTATTTTTGTTTTTCAAAATACTCTTATCATTACAATACCTAATCATTCAATGTACTTTACAAATTATCAAAATTATTAAAATACTGTAAATAGGAAACTTTTTAGCTATTCAGCACTCATCTTCCATATGTCCGCAAGGGTATTTAATAACCGACAAGCAGATGTCCTGTTTTTTTTTCGTTTCTTATTCCCCCACTTGTTTACATTTTGCAGTAAATTCTATTTATATTTTTTTGCATGCGCGGCTTTCTGCTGTTTAATTAATTTAAACATTTTAATTTCTTTTTCTTTTGCACATGCTTATATGTGTTTTCTCCATTTTGTTTTTATCTTCCATTTTCTTTTAGTATTATTTCCAAATGCAATTGCAATTGCACTTTAAACAGTAAAAGTGTGTGTTAACAGAGTCGTTAACATCAACCGAAACAACAGAGGCAAAACAAGAACAACAACCACAACAATAACAGCAGCAGCAGCAGCAACAGCAACATTATTTTTGCAGCCTTTTTATGCTCTTCAATTTGCCAGCACACACGAAGAAGCAGCACACTGTTTATGTTAATCGATCTTTATAATTACGACCAGGGCTGAACTATCGATAACAAAGGAATCCGCGCACACACACAGAAAAACACACACAAACACATATACGCATAATCCAACCCTAGTTTGTGTTTTTTCTTTCGTTCTTTTCGCTTGAAATCCATCAGCTGTTTTCATTCGTATATTTTGTTGTTGTTGTTTCTTCTCCTCTCTGCTGCCCGCTGCGTCGCCCACGCACCGCGCACGTTTTTTTCTTCTTGTCTTTGGTTTTTGTGCGTGTTTCGCTTCTACACATTCTCATTACGTTTCTTGTGTTCGTTCTTGTCGTTCGATTTTCGTGTGCTTCAAGTGCAAAAAAAAGTCAAACAGTTGTCGTTGATATACATATATATATATATATATACATATATATATTAGCGTACATACACATATACGTATGCATATGTATGTGTAGATATCTAGTTTCTTGTTATTTTCGCTTTTAAATTGTGGCTTTGCGCTTTTGGTACATTTTTTATTGACGGGTATTGTTAACTAGTTTTTTTTTCTTTCCTTTGTGGGCTTTTTTTGCTGTGTATTTTTTATTTGACTTATTTTTGTGTTGTTTTTTTTTCTCCTATTATTTATTTTGTTTTAACGCTTTTTGCATAAAACTCGCACGGCTCATTCGAACACACACACACACACATAAACACACCCACATATTTATGAATAATATTGTTGAGCTACTTCATGTGGAACACACACCAACAACACCAACAACATCAGCATCAGCAACAACCACACCCAACACATCATTCTCAAACCCATCAACGATTACAACAAGAACAAGCACAGTTCCATTCATAACAACAACAACACAAACAACTAAAACAACTACTCGCCTAATTTCATGTCTCACGCCACAACAACAACAACAACAACTGCAAACTGCAGCCGCCGCAGCGCCAACAACAACAGCAACAACAGCAGCTAATAACAACAACAACAGCAGCAGCAGCAACAACAACAATTCAACACAATTAATTTACTTTGCAGCTAGCCAGAACAACAACAACAACAACGACAACGACAAAACTGAGCCGGATCTTATAGATGAGGATACCTTAGGCCTCTTACCCACAACAACAACAATAACAACAGCGACAAATAAATTGTTGCCCACACTTTACAAAAAACTAACAACAACAACAACAACAGCAGCAGCAGCAACAGCTAGCAACAAGAACAACGCCTCAGCCCTATCCAAGAATACCACCCAATCCAAATCCGCTTTCACATCCAGCTCCAAATCGATTTGCAGCTGTTGCAGCGAAAACGAACAGCAGCAACTGCAACTGCAGCAACTGCAACTGCAGCAACAGCAGCAATTGGAAGAGCAACACGCCGCCGCAGTTGCCGCCGCATCCGTTGTGTTGGCCAAACAATTGGTCCGATCGGTGACGGCGACCAGCATCATGGACATGCCCTATAACACCTCGCCCTCGTTACGCGTGCGCACCACCTCGCTGAATCAGTTGAAGAAAACCGCCGATCTGGCCATCGAGAATGAGCTCCACGTCTGTCCGTCGGTGATGTCCGACGAGCTGCGCAAACTGCTGCCGCCCACATCCGAAACGGTGATGACCAAACCCTTTCCGATACGGGGCGAACGCACCATCGCCGACTGCACCACACCGCACGTGATCGCGATGGTCGGACTGCCGGCCCGTGGCAAAACGTTCATATCGAAGAAGCTGGCGCGCTACCTCAACTGGATCGGGATTGCGACGCGCGTCTTCAATCTGGGCGAGTATCGGCGCCATGCGACAACCGCTTACAAGTCGCACGAGTTCTTTCGGGCCGACAACGAGGTGGCCATGGCCATACGGAACCGTTGCGCCAATCAGGCCCTTCACGATGCCTGCGAATGGCTGCTGAGCGGCCTGGGCAGCATTGCGGTGTTCGATGCCACCAATTCCACCCACGATCGCCGCCAGCTGATCTACGATATTGTTGTTAAGCAGCACGGTTTCCGGCTGTTCTTTGTGGAGTCGATCTGCGATGATCCCCAGATCATTGAACAGAACATACTCGAGGTGAAGGTCAGTTCGCCCGATTACATCAACATGAACACGGAGCTGGTTGTACGCGATTTTCTCCAGCGCATCGAGCACTACGAGGAACGATATCAGCCGATCGATGAGGTCGCCGAATCGCATCTGAGCTTCATGAAGGTCTACAATGCCGGCAAAAAGGTGGTTGTGTACAACAACGAGGGACACGTCGAATCGCGCATTGTTTACTATCTGATGAACATCCATATAACGCCCAGGACCATCTATTTGACACGACACGGCGAATCTGAGCATAATCTGAGCGGTCTAATCGGCGGCGATTCCAATTTGAGTTCACGTGGCCATCAATACGCCCGCGCCCTGTCCTCGTTCATTGCCCAGCAGCAGATCGATGGACTGCGCGTCTGGACATCGTGGATGAAGCGGGCGATACAAACGGTGGCCGATGTCAAGGCGCCCCAGGAGCGCTGGAAGGCCCTCAATGAGATCGATGCCGGCCACTGCGAGGAGATGACCTATGAACAGATCAAGGAACGCTTTCCCGAGGAGTTCAAGGCTCGGGATGTGAACAAGTTTGCGTATCGCTATCCGCGCGGCGAATCCTATGAGGATCTGGTGGCACGCCTCGAGCCGGTCATCATGGAACTGGAGCGTCAGGGCAATGTGCTCGTTGTCTCCCATCAGGCGGTATTGCGTTGCCTGTTCGCCTACTTCCTGGACAAATCGGCCGATGAGCTGCCCTATCTGTATGTGCCACTGCATACGGTGATCAAACTGACCCCGGTTGCGTACGGCTGTAAGGTGGAGCACATTAAGCTGCCCATCGATGCGGTGGACACGCATCGGCCAAAGCCAAAGATACCCGGCGATGTTAGCGAGCCGGGACTCGACGGTCTCAGCGGTGAGCTGGTGGCGCCCGATGGCGTCGGCAAGGTGCTCATTGTGGGCGATGATGTGGCTACCGCAACGGCAGCGGTCACCAACGGCAACGGCGTACGTTTCGATGCCCAATGACGATACCTTTTGCCTCAGAAAGCAACCAAATCCAAGACATTATAAATGGCAAAACCAACCCAGCTCCCCCCCTCTCTCAATCGAATCCCAGCCCGAGGTCCTGCAATAGAACAAAGCACACACACACACACAAATACAGAGCGTTGTCGTTGTACTGTTAACAGCACGCTTAACAGAAGCTGCTAGCATATAAGAAGCAGACAGTTATGACTGTAATTTAAATTAGAGGTGTAGCAGTAACAGCAGCTGTTATTTGCATAAGATTTGTGCGCTGCTGTTTACAGAGTTCTCGCTGTTAACATGGACTTTAGCAATAGCAGCAGCTGTTACTTTAGTTTAATTGCTAACGGTTTAGTTGACAGCAGGCAATTACTTCATTTAAATAAGATGTAATAATAACAGTAACTGTTAAGACTCTGTTAACAGAGCAAACACAGTAGCAGTAGCGGAAAGCTTAAAATATTTACTATTAACAATACTATAACAGTAGTGCACTTTTATATAATTAACAGATAGCTGGTTACAAAGCCAATCAATTTGCCAGTAATCCACACAACTGTTATCAAATATCGTGCTAAAATTTAAAAAAAAAAACGGTTAGTAACCGCCCATGAGCTTAGATTTAATATCTTAATAACAGCAGTTAATTTTAACAGCACATGCTCATTAAAAGTTACTAGCATACCAATACTGTTATTATATTCAAAGGTAGTAAAAATAAATTTTATCACTATTAATATTAAGCATAAGAGTTAACAGCTACAATAACTGTCTGCTTGCAATACTTTACAGCTGCTGTAAGCTTAACAGTACAAAATAATATATCCATTTAACAATTGCTGTTGCTTTAACAGCAGTTGCTGTACTTAAGAATCTTAAAGAACCCCTTTAACAGTGTATATGTAAACTTACTACTTATCAAAATTAACAAATACTTACAGTTCGCTTACAGTAATTCCTTTTAAACTGTAACAGTGCGCTGTACTTTGTAATGTTAACACTCTCCTTAACAGATGTTAACAATAACAGTCGCTGACTTTAAACCCGCCCTCACTTTTATGATGGCTCTTGCCTTTGTGTTTATATTTCTCATCGAGATCTATCTGACATAAGTTTTTTACTCTACTTACAATTTTCATTTATATTCTGTTTGTCTCTTACTTTCAAATTTACTTTATATTGCTTTCGTTGTCTTAAATAAAATTTGTGGTAAATTGTGATTGGAATGACGCTGTTATATCGATGTACTTTACACAAAAACAAAAAAACAAAAACTTAAACAAGTAACAAGAAACTTAAAAAATGAACATAACTTAAAGCCTAGCATAAGACAAGAAAATAAAAAAAATACTTGAATGATTTTTTCAAACATCGTTTTCCAAATTTACATTTATTCGAAAATACATTTACCTACAAACAATTTTTCCAATTTTTTTTAAACAATGTAATTGCAGCAATTAAAGCTGTGAATTTTGAGTTTTAAATATCTTATAACTAAAATTAAAACAATGTACAATTAAAAACGTATACATTTACATAGAAACGATGAACGAGTGATCGATAAACGATAACGATAAACGTTAGCTTACTTGAAATTGTAACTGTACGTTTTTGTTTTAATCTTTTTCTCAGCGCGTGACGTTAATAAAAGTTTTTATGGACCCCTTTTTGAACTAATTGAGTTTGA
The DNA here is from genome assembly GCA_004143825.1 of Drosophila micromelanica. NCBI lineage: Eukaryota > Metazoa > Arthropoda > Insecta > Diptera > Drosophilidae > Drosophila > Drosophila micromelanica. Next base: position 17,459 of record SCDY01000847.1, on the reverse strand, counting down.
TGCGCTTACAAAACACTTTACATTACTTTTTAAATCTATATATACACAACACTATACATATACTTATACAAATAAAACTATATATATATCGAAATATTGTAATGACATATAAACTACTCAAAAAAAAAAAAAAAAAAATACATATACAAAATAAATAAAATTAAATTACAACCAAAAACCAAAGCAAGTTTTTATAGCTTTTGTTGTTTTTCTTCTATGTTAATTTTTTTGGTGTGGGAATTTGGAATGTTTTGGATGAAGTCTATTTCGAAGAAATTTTTGGGTTTCAGAACAAGTTTTACGCTTGCTCGGTATATTACGCATGAAGATCTACAACTAGACTTAAGCTTATGTCATTCTTATATATGATATATTAAGTTTTATAATATCATAAAATTACAATGTCTTAGCCTTAAGTACATATAACTATCTATATATATATTATGTATGACCTTCACTTACCGGCTAATTAGGCATAGAATACCTGATACAGGAGGGAGGTTTATCCGGGGTTTTCTAATTTCTAATTTTTCAAATAAATAAAAAAATTTCAAAATCAACGGAAAAAATGAGAACACGTTAAATAAATAATAATAATAATAGGAATAACGTCAATATTCACTATTTGACCTTGCGAATAGCATAAAAGTTAAAGTACCCATAACATAAGCTTTTTACAAAATAAATGTTAAATTAAGCATAACAGTTATATATATATTTTTTAAAAATGTTAGTGAGAGGTTCCAAATGAAAAATCTTGCTTTTTAGTTGCTAGTCGTCAACGAATTCAAAATGTATATTTATGCTCAGCTTTAAGCTAAGGTATATTCGAAATTAAATACAATTTCTGTTAAGTTAACATTAACAGCTATTTTACATATCAGGAGCAGACGCATGTTTAAAAAAGCTTTAAGCTTAGGTTTAATATTAATAAAAAGAAATATGTTATGATAAGTTAACATAAGGAACTGCTTTGTATAGCAAGAGTCTATTTAACGTAACATAAGCAGATATGTTAGTGTTAGCCAATAAATGTTAGTGTTAAAACCTATGTTATCCGGGCTGGGATGTTAGTGAGAGCTCGTTCTTAAATTAATATAAAAGTTGAATAACCTGACATATTTATAATTATATACTATTTGTTTACTGTTAGCTTAATTATAAGTTGACAAATGGTAAAGCACGTTACATGTTAACACGGCTGTTAAAATTAAGTTATGAAATGTTATTGCTGCTGTTTAACATTAACATAAAAGCGGCAGAAATGTTAATGTTTTTCAAATTCGATTTCGAATTCAAATTTTAATTGAAATCCTCAAATCTGCTTGCAGCTGCCCATGCTCAATGTAACTGGACAAGGCATAAGGACCAGGACCAGGACCAGGAGCAGGAGCAGACGACTACAAACGGATTGAGGCAGAAGGCAGTCCGGCGACAAACGTGCCGAGAATGCCACGCTTCCGGAACGACGAGTCCGTGCAGGCTCAGTACAACGATGGCGACATTGTTTGGGTGAAAATACACAACTCGGAGATCTGGTGGCCCGGCGAGGTGACATCCTCTCAAAATTTTCGCTATGTGAACTGCAATCGCCGGCCGTTCGCCGTGGTCGAGTTCTTCAACGAGAAGACCTTGTAAGTGCCCGACTAAACGGATACCCTATCAAAACGTTTAATTAACCTCCATTTCCTGCCATATACAGCGAACAGGTGAACTCGCCAAAGCTGATTTACCCATTTCAATGTGAACACAAAAAGGAATTTATCAAACTGGGCATCAGTAAGTATTTATTTACGATTGTACTGTATATATATGTATATAGGTATCTATTTATTTGTATTGTACTGTTAATAAGGCGGGATTGCATACGGACCGAAAATACACACACACCTTTTTCATAAATTTAAAGACAAACACTTGCGGAACATAAATAAATATAATACATTCTGTCTTGGACGTGTAGATATGCAGCAGGGTCAAACAGGGTCCACCATTACCATCACCATCACCTTCTCCTCTCCCTCGTCTTCCTTCTCCTTCTCCTCCTCCTATACCTACTTCTTTCGGATGTTCTTTTAAAAAAGATCGATTACAAAAATCGATACTTTTGCACGATAACAAGGCATTTTTTAATTGTTTCACGGTTCTTGCAATAATTATTTTTTGCTTGACCTGCGCAGGACTCCTCATAAGGAAATTTTCTGATAAAGTCCTCTTAAGATCGATTACAAAAATCGATAGTTTTGTACGATAACAATTAAGTGATTTTCCGACTGTTTAAACGTTCTCTGTAGGGTCAGACAGGGTCCACCATCACCATCCTCCTCCTCCTCCTATACCTACTCCTTTTGAATGTTCTGTTAGTTATCGTTATTTCTACTCAACCTCCTCAAACTCGAGCAGTCCCAACGGTGGGTCCACATTGTCTTTGGGCGATAGCTTCTCAAAGTGTCCCGTCTCCAGTCCCATAACAACATCCTCTCCATCGGCATCTCCGCCGCCGCCGCCGGCCGCCTTCAACTTGATCTTCCAACTTTTGGCATCCTGCTGCTTGCTGTCGCTGTCGTTACCGTTAGCTGCTCTCAGCCAACGGTGTCCACAGTAAAGCAACACTCCCGTGGCCAAGCTGCCAACGATGATCGGTCCACTGTGACGACTGCCGAGTGCCAGCTGCAGCGGCTTCATATTCTCCAAGATCGTCTGCAGACGCAGCTGGGTCAAGGCACCAGCGGCGCTGATAATGCTCGTGATCAGCCCGCCGCAGACGCCGCCTTCGGTTAGACCGTTTCCTCCGGCTCCGATGCCGACGCCCCAAACGGAGCGCATGTCCTTGCAGCAACTCATTTTGCTTACACTTCTTCTTTGGTTTTGACTTTAGCTTTTGCTTTGTTTTCTTTTGGCAACGATTTTAGAAATACTATATGGAAATAGATACAAAAAATATTACCAAAAATACCAAAAAGTTCCAATTTAAAAAATATACGCTTTTTTTTTGCTTTTGCTCGATATGAACAGTACGAATTATAAAATAAATATGAGAGCTCTAGCCACAGCTAAATGGATTGTGCTGAGGGCCTTCGGAACTGTTTTTCCCTGCCAACTAGATTTAAAACGGTTAAGATTTCCGTTAATCGGAATACATACTTTTACTAGGGTTGCATGTCGATAACAAAGTTTCGATATTAATATTGGAGAAAATATCACACTGAATATCATATCAAAAAATATTTAGCATCGATATTTATCAGTTAAATTGATCGAAAATAGAATTGAGGAAAAGTAATTTAAGAAATGAGAATACTTTGTGATATATCGTCATAATTATCGATGCAGAAATTACAAAAATCGATCAATTGGATAACTTTTGATTTTTTAAAGCTGTTAGTTTGTTTTCATTAAATTAAATTGAGTAAAACTATTAAATTAAAATTAAATGTAATCGATTAATCAACCTTACAGAGAAATCGGTTACCCAGGATATGAAGGATAAGTTTGACGATGATGTCAAGTTTGCTGAAAACCGCTGCGCGGAAAAAACAATTGCAACGACAGAAGCTGCTGGACGACCCGAGAGTTTAATAAAAGCCCTGCTCTCGAGCAACAACAACAACAACAACAATAACACAAGCAGCAACAGCAGCGGGAGCAACAACAACAACAGTCGCAACAAGAGTAACAAACACAAGAGCAACAACAACAAGAGCGGCAACAACAACAACATCAAGAGCAGCAGCAGCAGCAGCATCAACAGCAGCATCAACAGCACCAGCAACAGCAATAGCAGCAACACCAACCGGACGAGCAGCGCATCAGCTGCGACGACAATGAAACCTTCCATACTTAATGTGAGTAGTGCCAACAAATATCTGGCCAGATTTGGCTAAAGCAATATTTTTATTATTAAAGCATGTTCACGCGAAAGAACAGAAACTTCTGATATCAAATTTCTAATATATGAACAATTCCAAAATTATTCAAATTGCTCCCCACCTGTGTACCTAAAAATCATATATATATTTAATTTAATTGGATAATAAAGTCCTCTTAAAATCGATTACAAAAATCGATAGTTTTGCGCGTTAACAATTAAGGGATTTTTCCGGTTCTTTTTGCTGCAATAATAATATATTTTTGCTTGACCTGCGCAGGACTCCTTATCAGGAAATTTTCTGATAAAGTCCTCTTAAAATCGATTACAAAAATCGATAGTTTTGCACGATAACAATTAATGGTTTTTTTCCGGTTCTTTGCTATAATAATAAATTTTTGCTTGACCTGCGCAGGACTCCTCATCAGACAATTTTTTGATCATATCGTCTTAAGATCGATTCCCAAAAATCGATAGTTTTGCGCGATATACATTTTGGGATTTTTCCCGGTTCTTTTTGCTACAATAATAATATATTTTTGCTTGACCTGCGCAGGACTCCTCGATACGGATCATGGACATTGGGGCGACGGCGGCGGCGTGCACGCGTCCCGACGGACGCAGCGATCAGCAGTACAAGTGCAACATGTGCGAGTTCCACACCAGCAGCATGAACGTGCTCCTCATCCACCGCCGGACGCACACCGAGCTGAGCAACTACGGCGGTCAGCTGCACGCTCACAATCACAGCCACAGCCACAGCCACAATCAAAGTCACAGTCTCGGGCACAGTCCCGGCTACAATCACGGACACGGACACGGTCGCAGCCACGTTCACGCTCACGGTCGCAGTCATCCGCACAGTCACGCCCGGAACGAGGCGCGTCAGCTGCTGCAGCAGCGGGCGACGCGTCGGGCGAACACGTCCGCCAGCCGGGAGACCTACTCCTCGCTGTGGCGCTGCCAATCGCGGCACGTGTCCATTGTGGTGGATGCGCCGCTCACCGACGAGGAGCAGCGCCAGGTGGCGAGCATTGCACAGCTGACGCTGGCGAGCATCGAGCGGGTGGTGAAGCCGCCCCTGCAACAGCATCAGCAGCAGTTGCAGCAGCAGCAGCAGCAGCAGCAGCAAATGCGACGGAGCACGCAGCTGAGCGCACGGGATCCGCGCCGGAATCGTCGCTGCAATCAGCTGCGAGCCACGATGCCGGCGCCGCCGCCAATGCAGCCGCCGCCGGCGACGTTGACGTCGTTGTCGTCGAAGCAGCGACGATTGACGCGCGCCGCCAGCCGCCAGCAGGAGGAGCACTCACCAGGTGGGGGAGCAGGAGCAGGAGGAGCAACAACAACTTCCGCTAACTTGTCGCCGCCGTCACGCGGCGCTGGACGCCGCCTGGCCGCCGACAGACGCTGCACAATGTCCGCCTTGGCGACATCGGTGGCATCGCCGACGCTCCTCAGCACACCGTCCAAATCGAAGGCCAAAAACAAGAGTCCCAATCCGAAGTGGCAGCCGAATTCGACATCGACGCCGACGCCGACGCCGACGACGACGCGACAACGGAAACGGAAACGGGCGCGAGCACGGAGCACATCGCCGCCATCGACGCTGGACGAGACGACGACGACATTGGAGGCGACAGTTGCCGATGGCATGGAGGAGCAGGAAACGGAGCTGGAGCTGGAGATGGAGATGGAAACCGAAACCGAAACGGAAACCGAGGAGACGGCCACGCCCAGCAGCAGCAGCAGTCCAGTTAAGGCGGCGGCGGTGGAGCTGCAGCAGCGTCTGCTGGCCGAATGGATCGAGGAGGAGCAAGATGAGGAGGAGGAGCAGCAACAGCAATTGGAGGATCAGCTGGTGGAGAGTGGAGAAAAAGGAGAGCAAAAGGTGCTGCAAGCGGATGTCGCAATGGAGGCCAAGGCTGAAATGATGTCCGCCGAGGTGCAAACGGAACTGGAACTGGAGCCCGGAGAGCAGCACAAGCCAGCTGAAACGGAACCGGAACCGGAACAGGAGCTGCTCCAAGAGAGCGTGACGAGTGCGGGAAATAAGGAGTCGAGCGCAAGTGTTGCGATCACGTCCAGCTGCTCGTCCGGCGGATCCTCGAAGCAGCGCAGCATACGCAACATACCAAAGAAGGATCGGAGGGATGCAGTGCGTCAGGAGTTCGATGTGGGCGCGACGCATTCGCGGGCGCGAGTCGCCGACGAACCGATCATCATCCAGGACAGCGATGCCAGCTCCAACGAGAGCGTCGTCTTTGTCGATGCCGCCGAGCCCAAATTGGCCACCGGACAGAGGCCAGCATCCGGACAGCAGCAGCAGCAGCAGCAGAAGAAGAACAACAACAATACATCCTCCTGCTTTGACTTTGCCGAGGAGGATGAGGAGGAGGAGCAGCAGGAGCAGGAGGGGGAGGGGAAGGGGGAGGAGAACAACAGAGCACGGCCAGCGATCACACTGCCGCCGGACGGACAGAACGGACTGAGCTACAGGCGCCGGACGAAGCCGCAACCGCCGCTGACCAACGGGGAGGAGAAGCGCCAGCAACAGCAGCTGGAATGGGAGCGGGAGAGGGAACGGAAACGGGAGGCGGCCAACGAAATGGAGGCGATGAAAACGTTGAGCAAGTCCAGCGAGGAGTTCTTCAAAGGATTCAACGAGCCGATTCCGGTTGAGGTTCCAGTTGCGGTTGCAGTTACAATTGCAGTTCCGGTTTCAGTTCCGGTAACGGAAACGGAAACAATGGAAACAACAACAAGTACGTCGCAGGAGCCGCCGGAGCAGCTGGAGCAGGAAACGGAGCAGCAGCTGAGCCTGCCAATTAAGGAGCGACAGAAGCGCATCTTCAAGTCGCGCAACAAATCGCAGCAGACGCAGCAGCGCGAGGAGCCGCAGCAGCAGCAGCAGCAGGAGCAGGAGGAGGAACAGGAACAGGAACAGGAACAGCAACAACAGGTGGAGCAGGAGCCGGAGCAGGAACGGTCACGGGAGCAGCAAACGGAACCGAATCCGAAAACGAAACTGGAGCCAGCTGCAAGCACTGCCAATCCGGAGCCAGTTGCTCCGGTGCTCTCCAACGGCGGCAACAATCTGAAGAAGAAGACTGAACACAAATTAAAAGCGAGCAGCGACAAAAAGTCCAACAAAAATCAACTGAAAACGAAATTCAAATCGAAATCGATATCGCAATCGAAATCGCAATCGATATCGAAATCGAAATTGATGCGAATGAAAATTGAAATGAAAAACGAAAGCGAAACGAAATCGGAGACGCCGCCAACGCCATCGCCCGAGGAGCTGAGCAACATCGGATCAGCATCGCCAGCGCCGAGCAACAACAGCAGCCGGAGCAACAGAAGCAACAGAAGCAACAAGAGCAACATTAGCAACAAGAGCAACAGCAGCAGCAGCAACATTAGCTCCATTGTGTCCAATATGGCGGTGATCTCGGCGGAGGAGGCACGCGAATTGCAGCGTTCGGCGCCGGCGCTGGCCGAGGACTCGACGGCGACGACAGAGTCGAGCGGTGTGCTCATTTTGGAGGATATACTGCTGCCCAATCTGTACGAGCTGCCGGTGAGCGCCAGTTCCGACAACAGCAACAGCAGCGGAACCGGAACCGGAAGCGGAAGTGGGACAGGAACGGGAAGTGGAAGCGGAAGCGGAAGTGGAAGCGGAAGTGGAAGCGACAGCAATCAGAGCCAGCTGCTGATGGGCAGCAGGAGGATGCAGGCCAAGCAGGCGGAGTCGGAGCAAGAACAGCCAAAGGCAGAAGCAGCAACAACAGGGACAGGAGCGGAAGTCACAGGAGGAGATGCAGCAGCAGGAAAAGCAACCGGATCAGGATCAGTAGCAATAACTAAAGCAACCGGATCGGGCGTGGCCAAGCCAACAGATGCTGGAACAGCAGCCAGAACGGGAGTAACCAAAACCGGAACGGGAGTAACCAGAACCGGAACCGGAGCAGGAGCAGGAGCAGGAGCAGGAACCGGAGGAACAGGAGACTTGGCCGTGGAAAGTGGAGCAGTGAAGCCAACGGCGACGAGTTGGGCGGCCGCAGCTGGAATGCGGCGCGAACTGAAGCTGAAGAAGCGCGAACAGGAGCTGCTCCGGCAGTACGAGGCGGATCTGCTGAGCGGACGCAGCGCGGAGAAGTGTCGCATCGCACGGGAACGCTGGACGCGGTCGCGCCAAACGCACAAGCCGGACGCCGAGGAGAAGGCGCTGCTCCAGCAAATCGAACTGAAGGCATCTGAAACGGAATCGCAATCGCATCCATCATCATCCGCACATCCGCATCCGCATCCACATCCACATGGTCAGGCGGGGCGCGCGCTCAGCGAGCAGCCGGAGCAGCAGCCGGCGACGATGTCCGGGAAAAGTCGACGCTCGCCGAGCAGCAAATCCTGCGAAGCGCTCGCCCGGCTGCGCGACGAGGATGTGGTCCGAGCCACGGAGCAACTGCAGCAACTACAACAACAGCAGCAGCAGCAGCAGCAGCAGTTGAAGCGAGCTGGCTCCGGATCCGGTTCCGGTTCCAGTCCGGAGCCGCGACGGCGACGCTCGCGTCTGGCCAGCAGCCTGGAACTGGAGCAGGTGACGCACACCGAGCTCCAGCTGCAGTTGGAGCAAGTGCAGCAACAGGTGGAGGAGCTGCCCCAAGTGGAGGAGGAGGAGCAGGAGCAGGAGGAGCCGCAACTGGAACTGGCTGAAGTGGAACCGGAACCGGAACCGGAACGCAGCTCGGGGGATGTGTCGCTCGAGCTAGAGCTGAAGGAGCCGGGCCAGGAGTGCAATACGGATCCGCGCATCTGTGCGGTGATGACGCATCCGATTCCGGGCTACAACAACACCTTCATGCTGTGCTCCCTCACCAACAACAACAACTTTACGCCCCTGAACAACGAGGCCCTCTACCTGGACAGCGAGAATCATCTGGTGCCGGTGCCCCTCGAAGCGCTAACCGAATCTCCGCGACTGCCCGACGGACATCCGTTGTCCGCTGTGTTCCTGCTCGAGGGCGAGGCCATGGCGCAGGTGGTGCAGCCGGAACAGGCCGGAGGAACAACGTCCACAAATGTTGCTCCTGCAACGGGAGCTGCTCATTTGGCGCTCAGCGAGGATGAGGATGAGGAGGAGGAGGAGGAGGAGCAGGAGCAGGAGCGAACACCGGCGACGGGTGAAATGCTGACCTTCAATGACATTGCTGTCCAGGATTTCCATCAGTTACAGGAGGAGGAGGAGGAGGAGGAGGAGCAGCAGCAACAACAGCAGCAGCAGGAGGAGGAGATGTATCAGCTGCAGTCGAATGTGCTGCAGCTGAGCGTGAACGGACACCACCTGGAGCTGACCACCGAGGTGCTGATGAACATCGCCGAGCAGCAGGACGACATCGTCATCGAGATCGATGGCGGCGGCCGGGCGATGCTCCATGCCAGCGACATCGTTCAGGCGGCCAAGAACTATCTGCAGGAGCGCGACCTCCAGCTGGTCAATCTCGAGGACATGGCCCTGGAGGACGATGATGCCGATCCAGAAACAGAAGCCGGAACAGGCGCAGCAACCACGGCTGCTCCAGCACAGGATTTGCTCGCCGAGGCGCTGGCGGGCAGCGATGTCGTCGTCGATGATGTCGCCAACGGCATGCTCCACATCGATACACGTCAGCAGCCGGTGGGCGTGGGCGTGGGCGTGGCCGTCAACAATGTGGTGGACTTCATGACGAGCGGGACAACGGGCATGACGCACCTGACGCCGCCGATAACGGCGCGCACGAACGAGACGAACGCGCTGCTGGACCAGACACCGATCATGTCCGCGCTGGAGACGCCCAGCGTCGGCGGGGGGCTGCCGATGCGCCGGGTCTCGCCGCTGGCCGAGGGCAACCTGGAGGACAGCCTGGCGGTGATCGGCGTCACCAACGGCGCCAACAGCGGAGTGCCCACGTCCCTCGAGCTCCCGATCACCGTGACAAATCCGGCGATTGCGCCGCGTCCGACAACCGCCGGCAACGTCAACGAGATCACAATTCTGCCGTTCAAGTATTGGGAGGAGCAACAACAGCAGCCTCCGAAGGCACTGGACAAACAGTAGAAGAAAATAATAAAAAAAGTCTATAAAAAAAAATTAAAAGAAAATTATTAGCTAGCAAGTTTTTAGTTTTTTTTTTTGTCATTTTTAGTTTGTTAAAAAAAAACAAGAAAAGTAGTTATAAAAATATATATATAGTGCGTAAGCTGTTTTTTTTTTTAAATCCTACATAACTTAAGCTGAGCTGGCAACCCTGGCAGCGCTCTCTCTCCCTCTCTCTCACTCAACCCCCAATTTGCGCTCAGAAGAGAATAAGAAATGAGAGAGAGAAAATGCGCTTAATTTTTTGTTTTCTGCTATTTCTTTTTTTGTCTATAATTACATTTTGAAAATGTAAACGTTAATCAAGAAAATGAAAAATTAGCTTAAGAAAATTAGGCCTAAGCAAAGGAGAATACAAAAAAGAAAACAGAACAAAACAACAAAATATAAGAAACTAGAAAAGTAAGCCATAAATTCATGTGTAGAAGACTCTGACAAAAAGCAGAATATATAAGACTTAGGTTTTTTTTTATATACACATATATATAAATAAAATGCGAATTATATTTTTTAAACAGAAAGAGAGAGGGGAGAGAGAGAGAGAGAGAGCGCGAAATAGAGTTTGCCAGCTTAAAAAACTGAAGAAACTAAATATTTTTAATTTGTATGTTCTGCACCAAAGCAACTAAATAAGAGTTAAGCTATGTTATATATATAATATATATAATAATAATAAAATATAACTATATAATATTACAATAATTTTTAATAATATCTGTGTGTAGTACTTTAAGCCATAGATGTAAACGGAACTAAAATTAAAAAACCAACAAAAAACAAAAACAACAAAAATCGTTTCTAAACAAAGGCAGAATACTTGAAGCAGATACCCTGTACCTGTCGTAGCGTGGGGAGGATGTGTTTTTAATTTAAGATATTACAGGCTTAAGCAGATTTAAGCTATATTATATATTTTAAACTGTGATTTTAGTTTGAATAGTTGAGCTTAGGCATTAATTGGGCATTATCCAAGCTATATAATATACATAGATATAAAATATATATTTTTCTATTTATGATATTTATCATGGAGAATTGTTCAATTAAAATCTAAGCTTAAATATAGATATTTTCGAAAATATTTGTTAGAAATAAAATAAAAATATATATACAATATATAATCATAATAATAACTATATTATATTCGTGGATTAACCAATCAAAATCCAAGTCAAATGTATTTCGTAGACTTTAAAAATAATCGATAAATTGTTAGTGTCATCGCTAGCGGCGCCATTCAAAAGCGTCTAACGGTCTACGGTGTGTTCCATTGCCACACGTTTCCGATGAGATTTGAAATTATGATATTTTCAAATGTCAAAAAACCAAAACAAAAATGAAAACTAGCTTTGACGGAATAAATTTTCGCTTTCAAATTCATTCGAAAAATTACGTGCGATAGCAGAGCAACAGAATTGGAGAAAAACCGGATACCGGGAACCAGTTGAAGCGACAACAGTTTTATTTTTCCAGCGAAGTAAGTTAAAAATAATGCAATTCAAGGAGCAAAGGATAAATAACAAACCAATCGAATACAGGCAATATATATATATATATATATATACATATATATATATATATATATATATATTGTTACGGTTACGGATATGTCTGCGGAGCCGACACCTTTGAATGCGGAGGACAATGCTGCCGTCGATATGCTGCTCCAGATCGGCGATGTCCAGAATCTGGTGCTGCACGGTTTCAATTTCGATGAGGACGGTAACATCGATTGGGGCGCCTCCGAGCCGGATCTGATCGAGCACATGCCGCAGTCCAGCAGCGTGGAGGACTCCTACCTGCCCATCGAAACGGAGCTGGCCCAGCTGGATGGCCAGCAGGTGACGAGTGTGGAGACAAACCGAGCGGAACTGGTGGCTGTGTCCGGTTACCCCGGTTACCCAGGCGCCAGCTGGAGCGTGGTGTCGCCGCTGATGACCAGCTCGACGGTGGAGGTGCTGCGTCTGTGCTTCGCCCGCGTCGCTGGGAACGAGTATCGGATCTACGATGCACTGGACGATAGTGGCTACCAGCACTGGGGCGAGCCGCTGCTGATCCGTGGGATCTGTGGGCGGGAACTGCACGACGGAGTCCAGCTGGCGAACGGATATGTGCACATCTTTGCGGAAACGGAGCTGCCCGAGTACGTGAAGCGGATGATCCAGGAGGAGACGGGCGCCGATGTGGCCGAGCTGCTGAACAACTCCGATTGCCTGTACGGCATCGAGATTGTGCCCGACTCCGAGCAGGATATCATGTGCGTTGGCCGGCGCGAACGCGTCCTCATCGACATCTGCTCCCAGGCGGGAATCGGCGATCAGAGGAGCAGCGGCATTAACATCTTTGGCGAGATCACGCGCATCGCTTTAACCATATCGAACACGGAAATTGTGCTGGACAACGAGGACATACGCCAGATGCTGCAGGAGCCGGAGGTTAACATATTCTTCTATGCCAGCAGCAACAACATCTATGTGCTGAACGGACGCATCCTGTTCGAGCACACCGAACTGGGCAAACATGTCCTGCCCATCGGCAACATCGATCTGACGCCCATCTCACCGCCGCACCCCCTCGCCGACAACTGGGACGGCAAGGATCTCTAAACGAATACCCAAGTCAAAAAAAAAAAAAATCACAACAAATAAATTGGGTAATTCCCGATTATATATAGAAGGTAAATAGCTTATAACTGTTCAAAATGAAGCTATCTATTTGTATGTTTATTGTTCAGTTCAATTTTGAGATTATAATTAATACGCGTACTCCAATATCTGATTATGCAAATATTTAAAAAACAATTTAAAAAATATTGTACCAAAATCGTTTCAATTTTGACAAAGTTGTGTATAATCTACCAAGTATGGATTCGGGAACTTGACAAATCTAAATTTTTGGCAATTTTGGATTCGAAAACTTTACAAGTCCAAATTTGTGATAATTTTGATGATGACGCTTTCAGTATTACTTTTTAAGTTGCGTTTTGAAAATACATTTTTGACGATTTGAAATTAAGAAAAAAACTATTTTTTCAAAAATCTAAGAATTAAAAAAAATATAATAGATACAATATTAAATCTAGCAATCAACACATGATAAAAATGTTGAACACCATGAAAATCGTTTCAATGTTGTAGGTTTTTTTTTTAAATACCCATAAAAAAATTTTGCAATTTTTTTTTATTTAAAAATTTTTTAAAATTAATTTTTTATGCTAATTTTGGTACCCGCAATAGGGTAAAATAAAATGTGTGAAGAGATTTTATACACATTAAACCAATTGAAAGTCCTTAATAAGCGACTGATTTCGGCGTAAAAAAAAATATTACATTAATGTTAAAATTGTTTTTTTTTTTTTGTATTTTGTTTTTATTGAGTTTTCAACAAATTGCATGACATTGGCTTGTTGCAATTACGGTACGCTTAATTATCAATAACAATTGCATACAATTATTTTCAAAATTTTATTAGTTTCAATTATAATTATTATTATCATAATATTATTATTGTAACCAATTGATTTTTTTATGCACTCAACTTTCGGCTTGACTTTGAATCTAATAGTTATTGTTGTGTGCGTGTGTGTGTGTATAATGTGTGTGTGTGTGTATTCTTCAGGGTATTTTGGGTTTTTGTTTTTTTACAATTTGATTTATTACACATCTTTTAACAAAACACAAGACGCACAAGGATAAAAGGATAAAGAAAACAATATGATGAATTTTTAAACACAATAAATAATAATTAATTACAATTACTTTTGTTGGCATTATATGTTTATGTGTATATATCATAATCAAACAATAATAATAATCATTAATGGTTCATCAATTAATTTTGATTTTGATTTTTGGATGGCGACAATTAAATACTTGACTTTAAGCTTACGACCAAGTTAAATACTTGAGCTAACAAAATTTGTAACATGCAATTTTTTTGTTTTTGTGTTTTTTTTTTTGTTTGTGGCGGATCTCAGCGAATTCAATAGATTGATTCAAATAAAATTGAAGTATTCGAACGTAAAATACTTTGGGTTCTTAACTCTCATATTGTTTGAGAACAAAAATTAATTAACTAATTAAAAAAAAAAAAAATAATAATAAAGTGAACATTAGAAACTGTCGGCTTAGTTTTGTGAGTGTTTTATATATTTTTGTTTTGTTGTTGTGTTTGTTTTTGTTGTTGTTACTGTTGCTATTTGGTTTGAGGGGCGAGTGTCTTGTTGCTCTATAAACACAGCCAAGCTGTTGTTGCTTTTTTTAAGTTGTTGTTGTTGCCTGTTTTTTTTTGTTTCAACACTCGGCAGAATTTTTGTGATTTGCTTGGCAACGCATGCGATTTTGGGTCGCAATTTAAAGCTTGGCGCAGATCTCGTTCGTGAACTCGGAGCACTTGGCACGTCCGCCCAGATCGCCAGTTAGGTATTTGCCCTCCTTGATGACATCGAAGGCGGCGCGCTCGATTTTATCGGCATACGAATTGAGCTCCATGTGGCGCAACATCATCACAGCGGAGAGCAGCAGGGCCGTTGGATTGGCCAGATCCTTGCCAGCAATATCGGGCGCTGTGCCGTGCACAGACTCAAACAGAGCACCGTTCAGACCCATGTTGCCCGATGGCGTCAGGCCGAGGCCACCGACCAGACCGGCGCACATATCAGACAGAATATCACCATACAGATTGGGCATCACCTGGATTGATGAATGTGTAAATGATGAAGGTATTTGTAATCCATTCTCAAGCACTTACCAGCACATCGTATTTGCCTGGATTCTGCACCATGTTGAGGCACACCGTGTCCAGGTATCGCTCCTCGAACTGAATTTCGGGATACTTTTGCGCCGTGTCGCGAGCACAACGCAGGAAGAGACCGTCCGACATGCGCCTGTGTGTGGAATATTTAAAAACAAAAAAAATAAATAAAATCAAGTCGAATTAGGTCGGTTTGTGGTCCGCTTACATAATGTTCGCCTTGTGCACCACGGTCACCTTCTTGCGTTTGTTGTTCTTGGCATATTGGAAGGCGTATTCGGCGACACGCATCGAGGCCTCTTCGGTGATCAGCTTGATGCTCTGGACGACACCGTCGACGATCTCGTGCTCGATGCCGGAGTATTCACCCTCGGTGTTCTCGCGAATGGTGACCACATCGACATCATCGTACAAGGTCTTGTAGCCCTCCAGGCTGCGGCAGGGACGCACATTGGCATACAGATTGAACTCCTTGCGGAGCGCCAAGTTGAGCGAGCGATGGCCCTTGCCGACGGGCGTCATCAGCGGACCCTTCAGGCCAATCTTGTTCGTGTTCACCGAATCGATGGCAGCTTGGGGAATGCCGAATTTGCCATCGGGTCCCTGTCCAAGAAACCAAAAACAAAAAACGTTGAAAACTTCACATTCAAATAACGATTCAAATTTTCATGGCGTTGCCACCTGTTGCAACTGGTTTCGATAACGTTCAACGATCGTTCAACGTTGGCAACGCCACCCACACAATGACCACAGATGTTGCCAACCACTTTTGTGCGGTTCAATTTAAAAATTATTTTGGATTTACTTACACGGACGGGCGTCACATCGACCGCCTCCCACTCGATGGGCACATTGGCGGCAGTGAAGATCTTTTGCACAGCCGCAGAGATCTCGGGGCCAATGCCATCGCCGGGTATCAGCGTCACCTTCTGGACGCCGGACGCAAAGCCGCGGTTGCCAGAGGGCGTTGTGTTGATCTGTTGATTGGGCAATCAAAAAATTCATTTTTTTTGTATTATTTAACAATCAATTGGTTTATAACTGGCAACACACACACACACACACACTGAAAAGAACAACAACGACAGCAGCCAACAATGATAACAAGTATCAAAAGAAACCAGATGTATTGGTTACATAAGCGACATCTTCTCGCATGCAAATTGAACGAAAGAAAGGGGGGGTAAGGGGTGGCACTGGCTGCAACCGTTTGTTGAGGTTAGAGCGCGCGCGCATCTGGCAAGGCAGGCAGGCAGGCGGGCAGACAGCCAGGTAAAAGTGTTGCCAGAGGCACTTTTTATGCAATCCGTGCGAAATGTTTCGGGGGGAACTGCGATAAGCAGACCAAGTTAATTATTTAGGCGCCTCCTAAACATAAATCTAATCAATGTTGTTGTTGGTGTTGTCGCTGTTGTTGTTGTTGCTGTTGTTGCTGCTGCCACCCCTTGCCAATCGCCCCAACGAGCACTCGTGTGTGTTATGTAAATGGAGCTTTTTTATTTTGTTTTTTTTTTCTTTCTTTCTATGCTGTGATTTATTGACGCTTTTCTTTTTTGGATGGATGTGGCTGCACGCACCTTGGCTTTAAGTGTTGCTCCGGCCAAGGCCGCTGATTTTGGCGCTGCTGGCGCCGCATCACGCGCAGCCTGAAAACCCAATTGCTTGAGCTGCAAATTTTTTTTTTTTTTTGCGTAATGTGTTGTTTTTTTATTGGCACGTTGGTTGGTTGGTCGATTGTTGGAGGGGTGTGTTGCGGGTGGTTTAAAATTGAAAAACAAAATTTGTGTGTTAGATTTTGTTGGCAATATTATTGGTTTTGTAGCCCCATAAGGCCGCACGTAATCAATTGGGCAAATGCTGCGGGGCAGAGGGGGAAGAGTGTTGCGAAAGGGTAGACAGGCAATCGCGGCACAAAGAATGTTTTGCTCGTGCTGGCAACTGGCAAGCAGTTAAGAATATATTTTTATGCTATTTTCCTTGATTTTCTTACAATTCTCTGTATAAATCTAGCGGCCATTGCGTTGCGTTAATTTATTTGCACTTGGTTATTTCACGTATAGAAAAAATTCGACCACTCGCACGTCTCAGACTTTACTTTGCGCCCGCCGTATCGCCACCTAGCGGAAAACTAGCGAATTCAGTGCAGAACCGATACGCGCACGTTATTTCTATCGAGAGCATGTCTGCGAGAGTTGCCACATCGGTTATTTGTCACATGTGTTCAGAAACAAGAGTATATTTTCAGAATATATTTTTTACTAATATAAGATCTGCATGCACTACGTACATATTTATTTCTTACAATGAATTTATAAAATAAAAACTGTTTTTCAATGCTTATCGAAAATATGCTCCATTAGTGTGGCAACGATCGATTCAATCTATTTTAAAGAAAATACAAATCTAGCTCTTTAATTTAATCTGCAAACAAATAGTATTTTGTTTTTACAATTTTAGGATTGACAGTTGGCTTTCTAATTCGATTTGAACAGTTGTCTGTAAATTGATCAGTATATATTGCATTAATAGCGCTAAGCGAGCAGACGATTCGATATGCTTGCCCAAAAGTATCGATAATATCTTTTACAACCTTGCGTGTTACAGCTAGAGTTGTACATCGTAGTTCAATTTGAAGAGTAAGTTCAGTCGTTCAATTTTTACTGAACGAACTAATCGTTCAGTTAGTTCAATTCGTTCGTT